>VDFB02274593.1:0-86386 GCA_007258455.2 Sequoia sempervirens
TGGAAGGACTCAGGGGCCATGATCATTAGCATGCATCATTTATTCAACAATTTATAAATAAATTGATTGGAACTCTAATATAAGGAAAACAATCTAAAAAGTTGGAAAGAATCTATGGGACAACAAAGAAAAGATTAATAGGAACCTTTATAAATTTAAGGTGCTCATCCAATGAGTGGTAAAATAATTAAAATTATGGGGCACATACACAAAGGGGTGTGTTTTGGTAAGTTCTTGAAAAAATTGGCAAGGTTGTGCATTTTGTTAAGCTCCTAAAAAATCAACACAAAGAAAATAAGATTAACACTAGATGATGTTGAATGTGGGTTTCAAACTAAACTCAAATGCTTGACACTTAGAGGATAATGATTTTATAAATAACTTGAAGCAAGAAAACAATATGGAAATAAGACTACCATACTTACCATTCAAGAAATTTCCACAAGTCAAAGAATTTGGATTGAATTAAACATGCCATTTTCTATGTAGATATATCTTGATATAATATGAGATCTAGGGATTATTGTTTTAGGTAAGGCTCCTTATAGATACATACATAGGGCTTCATTTGGAGGAAATATTTAGTTATAAAGGGGATACTCTAGAGGCTTTGGATAGGGCTATTGGGGAGAATTTTTTAGGGATACATTAGTAGCTTAAGGCAATATCAAGCATAGTTATAGGTTATTGTGTATGTCTAGGTTCAAATGAAAACACTATTCATATATGAATCTCAAATGATATTTCAATGATGTTTCTATACTTATTTAGACTATTAACAATGCTTTAGTTTCATTTATTGACCCGTCTTTATGTACTAAGACCACTTTTTGTTCTGCATGTTGATGAATAGGGTGAAATTTTGCACAACTATGTAAGTTATGAAACCGATATTTATCATTATAGTTTCATGATAATATTTCTACCAATGCATAGATTAATTACTAAAGTAGGCTTATAAAGTTATAATGTTCTTATTCTAGCAATTTGTGTATCTTAACATGTTTTACTTTTTGGTGGTTTATATGCTAATTTTCATAATATACTTAGGGAAAATGTTGTCGTCTTAAATTTGTGTTGGGTTAGCAGGAGATCAACTAGTATATCTACAAATTGAACTAACTAGTATACATGGAATTCCAAATCATGAAAATATCATGCAATTAAGGCTATCAGACCCCACCTTTTCATGATCTTTCTGATTCTATATGTCTTTGATGCTTCTTGTCAAATATTTTATGTGCTTCTATGTTTGGACATTGTACATGAGCTTTATGAGTGATGGTTGTTCCTATACATAAATAATGTTCATATGCTTGGTTGTTATTGGATAGGGTTAACTATCTAATTTTATCTAATGGTTGTTGTGATTTCTCTATGATAACCAGATGAGTTCCTTTCATTGATTATATAAGTATGTGTTGATATAGATGCTCATTTATGATGGGTTATTGGTTATATGTTGATTATTGTTAGTGGTAGTGTTAGTATGTTTATTAGATGGATTACATATGTTAATAGGGGTTTTTGAGATGATGGATTTTATTATTATTAGATGATTACATAATATGGATGTGTGAGTAGGTGTTATTATGGAGACAAGATGCTACACCCTTAATATTGGTGTACAATGGGTTATTAATAGTCAGCTTGTGGCTATCTTAACTCTTAATTAAGTCATGTTATTATCATTATTATATTGTTATTTAGTTATTTAGGTCAGCCTAAGGCTTACATAGGGCTATCTAAGTCGGCTTGGGTGATATCCTAGGCATAAATAGGTATACATAGGAGGTAGCGAGTCTTATTTCATCATCACTTTTATGAATTGTGTTATCATTGGAGATATTTGGAGGTTTTCCTCCTCGAAATGGCTTGTTATTATCAATTATTATCAAGTGTTCACAACATATTTCATATCATCTTATTCTATTGTGCAAGTTATTTAATTACAAGTGGTATTAGAGCATGATCTTGGCACTATAGAGGCAAGGCGTCTTCTTAATATTGGAGGTCATTTTGGAAGGCACATATCTTTCAGATTTTGGAATTTTTTTTTCTAATTTTTAAAGGGTTTTTAAAGAACATATTAAAGAAGATATGATCCATATTTTAGAGGAATTGGATTAGAATTGAGCGAATTATTACAAAATTAGGGTTTCTACACAATTTATTTGGAAGTTGCATATTTCTCACATACTATCGAATTGGAGCTTGATTTTTATTGGGTGTTGGAAGATAGAATAAAGGATCCTACATTCCCAAATTTGGAGAAATTGAAGTAGAAATAAGTGAGTTATTACAAAATTAGGGTTTCCAACAAATTCGCTCTCAAGGCCACAAATCTACTAATTTCTTGGATTTTTTTTTGGGTAAGGGTATATTGGCCCTAGTAAGTTATAGTAAAAATTTAAAAGAATTTAAGTTTAATTTGTGTGATTTATTGAAAAATTATTGGTTTCCATCATGATGATGCCTTCAACAAGGGGCAAAAAGAATGTTACATTGGAAAAATCCCCTGATAAGGATGAGGCAACAATAGAGGATATTAATCCCAATGAGGAAATAATTAAGGTCAAGGTGACATTTCCTTAGTGGAGATGGAGATGTGTGGCCTAAGAGGAGATATATCAGACATATGAAGCATGTTAAACGCCTATATGAATGAACCAAGAAAGGAGGTCTCACACAACCAAGGTGAAACTTAAACTTACAGGTCAACTACTCTTGACCCAAATGTTAATACTCCTATGGGATCTAGGAATTTGATACCAAAGGTGGATATACACAAGTTTTATGGCAAGGATCCTCTAACATGGATAAAACAAATGGAGAATTTTTTGAAGTCCATAAAGTCCCAAATGGACAAAAGGTCATGATGGCTTCCCTATATCTAGAACCAGATAAATTCATTTGGTATAGTTAGCTTTGTACTCATCTAAAGAAAAAGGGTATCACTATCTCATGGTCCGTTTTTATGGAGGAACTCCAAGAACAATATAGCAACAATAAGACAAAAAACTTCTTCAACCATCTAGCTAAACTTCAACAAACAAGATCAATTAAGGATTATATTCAGCGATTCCAAAATATTTCCTTAAGAGTGGATACAATTATAGAGGAGAACTTGAATGATTCGCTCTTGGGTGATCTTAAGGAGGATCACATTCAACATGAGGTACACATGTTTAGTTCTAGCTCTATTTCTCAGTCTTTTGTCTTAGCAAGGAGGGTAGAGGAAAAATATTTGATTCCTAGAAAGCAAGGGGCTAATGTGATAAGAGACAAAGGATATTCAACACCACCTACTAGGTTGACCCCACAACAGATTGAGGAGAAGAGAGCAAAAGGGTTATGTTTCAATTGTGATGGAAAATATAGTTGGGGACATAAATGCAGTGAAAATAAATTGTTCTATATTGAAGGTTCGAGTGAGGAAGATGAGGAGGAACCAATATTAGAAGGTGAAAGGGAGTCAGATGAGGAATCACATGATTCCCAAACAATCATTTATTTTCATGCACTTTCAGGTTTTAATGCTCCTCAAACTCTTAAGGTAGTTGGTTACTTAAAGAAGAAAAAGTAATAGTGTTGATTGATTCAGGTAGTACTCATAATTTCATCAAAAAAATGTTGGCTACTCATTTAAATTGGTTTATATATCCAGCTCCAAAGTTTCAGGTCTTGATTGGAGATGGTGGTACTGTTAGTTGCTTTGGAAAATTCCATAGCATTAAGTTATCAATGGGAGATTATCACCTAGATAGCCCAATGTATCCTATCTCCATGGGTGCAACATATATTGTTTTGGGAGTAAAATGACTTACTACATTGGGAACAATTGAGATGAACTTCCAAGAACTATTCATGATATTTCAATTAGAAGGAAAGGTAGTAGAGCTAAGGGGATTGAAGGAAAAGTCCCCACAAATGGTAAGCTCTCATAAAATTCAAATGTTTCTTAAGAAAGTAGTTGGTGGATTTGTGGCCCAGTTATGTTCATTAGAAGTCTCTCAATCTAATGCTCCTACTCATCCAAAATTACAAGAAATAATTGATCATCACTTAGTGGTTTTTGGAGATATGCCTAAAGGACTTCCTCCTAAGAGGGATTATGATCATGCCATGTAACTAGTTCTAGGGAGCCAACTGCCCAACATCAGGCCTTATAGGTACCCACATATACAAAAAAGTGAGATAGAAAAAAATGTTGAGGAGATGCTAGAGGCAAGAATTATCAGGCATAGCCAAAGTGTTTACTCATTGCCTACGGTGATGATACATAAGAAGGATGAAACTTGGCACATGTGTCTAGACTATAGAGTGCTCAACATGTACGCTATTAAAGTTAAGTTTCCTATTCCATTAATTGATGATTTGCTAGATGAATTGAACGGAGCTATGCATTTTACCAAGTTAGATCTTAGATCTGGTTATCACCAAATTCGAATTAAGGAAGACGATATTTGTAAGACAAAATTTTGGACTCATGAGGGTCATTATGAATTTTTGGTGATGCCATTCAGTCTTACTAGTGCACCATCTACATCCCAAATTTTGATGAATTTCATTTTAAATAAATTCTTGAGGAAGTTTGTATTAGTGTTCTTTGATGATATATTGATTTATAACAAGACATGGGAAGAACACTTGTAGCATGTAGATCAAGCATTACAAATACTCTAAGATCATCAACTCTATGCTAAACCATCCAAGTGTGATTTTGGTCTTAATGAGGTGGAGGATTTGGGACACATAGTTTCACATGAAGTAGTAAAGGTGGATCTTAGCAAAATTAAGGCTATCATGGAATGGCCTATTCCAAAAACCATTAATAAATTGAGGGTTTTTTTGGGATTGATGGGATACTATAGAATTAAAAGTTATTAAGGAAATTGGATAAGAATTCAAAGAGTTATTATAGAATTAGAGTTTTTATAAAATCCACTCCTAGCATCTAGAAAATCAATGAATTATTTTATGGTAGCTAAAGGGTTTACCATAAATCTATTTATCTTGCTACAATTCATATTTGAGATCATTTGGAATAAAATTAAAAGTGATTGCAAAATTAGGGTTTCCACAAAGTCCACTTTGAAGGATACGAATCGAACAATTTATTGAATATCTTTTTTGGGAAGTGAGATCTAGACTTGGGTGAGTTATAGTAATTTTTTTAGATTAAGTTGTTTGTGTCATTTATTGAAACCTATTTTGTTACACCAAGGAGGGGTCTTCAATAAGAGGAAAAAAAATCCTATCACACCAAGAAAGTCTCTAGAAAAATATGATATAGAAATTGAGGATATTGATCCTAATGATATGAAGGATGAAATTTAGCTAAGGTTAAAGAAGCTATTTCACCATTAAAGGTATTGGTGAAATTCATAAGAGTAGATATCATTATATTATGGAGGAAAATACATTCCCTTAATATGAGTAGTATGAACTCCAAGAGAACATATTCACATAATAGAAAATGGGATAACGATGGTTATTCTAAGGGATATGATGCTCATGGATTTGAATCAGATCTCAAGATGGATCAACACTCCAATAATTCAAAGGCTAGCACTTATATGAGATCTTGGAACTTGATACAAATGAAGAATACATAAGACTTGAAGAAGAAGAAGAAGAATAAGGAGAAGGAGAATGCAAAGAAGAAAAAGGAGAAGGAGAAGAGGGTGCTATCACAATAGTGTGTCCTGTTGGTGTGAATAAATGTCTTGTACCTAGTTAATTCATTCACTAGGTAATTAGGCGACATATTCACATGTTAAGTTTACTTAGGCTCTAAGATTCCTTCTAGAAGGATGAGTTGCATTTTCTAGAACTTATCTTATCCTAGATTGTTATGAATTAGTTGTCTCATGTGATAGGATTAAGACACTTGCTACGATCTTGTCTAATCCTATTCCCCACCTTACCTATGTAAGCAAGGCATCATGTGTTCATTGTCATATTAAATTTTGGCATTCTTGCATCCTTAATGATAGTATGATATTTCTGCCATATTCTCTCTTGTGGAAGCTATTTTTTCTTGTAGGTGATGCTGGGGTGTTTGAGGAGTTCACCATAAACTCCTACATGGTATCAAAGCTTCAGTGCTACAAATTTCTTCCCAAATTTGAGGGACCAATCTAGGCGTGAAAGTTTTGCTGGGTGTGAGTTGAGCTCTTGAGAACCTTTCCATTAAATCCAAGGTTTCAGAGAAAGTCAAGATCGGCTTTCATTTCGTCAAAATCTAATATATTTTGTCAGATCTGCAAGGGTTTGAAGCTCAGGTTTGGAAAATAGATTTCTAATGGAGTCATTTTCATTTTTGCTTAAAAAATATAGCTTCCACTCATTGGTAAGAATTTTTTTTTTTGGGTTTTGTTCCCAAGGTATCTATTAGATTTTGCATATATTAAGTAGATATAGAAAAAATTGCTGTCTAAAAAGTGCTACACATCATTTTTCTACAAGCTGAAGCTTAAATAAAATTCATTTTTTCATCTTCTGCTTGTTGGATAAAAAAAAAAACATTTTTGGGTTTTGTTCTTCGCATCAAAATATTTCTGGGTTTCTGTTATTGTCTACTCATAGTGAATAGATTTTTCAAAAATCAAATAAGAAGTAAAACTTTTTTATTAGACAAAAATGTTTCTTGCAGGCTAAATTCAACCTTTTTTAAAAATCCATAACTTTTGCCTCAACAATCGGATCTTCATGATTCAAGTGGCATTGGAAAGCCAATTTTGTCCTCTACACAAATCTAATGTCATTTTTATTCGTGGAGATAAATGTGAACATTCATCAGTGCATGCACTATTTCCTTTTTTTTGTGCATTAGATTTGCAATTTCTCTACACTTCATTTCAGTTCCAAATCATTTGTCAATCAACTGTTGCTTCATAGATTCCAGAGTTGCGCTAGTTTGCAAAATTTCCAATATTCTTTGGCATCAAGTTTTCTATTGCTTTATCATGATTTCAACTTGAGTCCTTGAGTGACTCTAATATGGTTTCTAGCAAATAGAAGTATCTTTCCTTGCTTGTTGAATTGAGGATTCTAGGGTTACTCTATAGTGTACTTCCAATGCTTCTCTTTGTAGCAAGTTATCTCATTATGGGGGGGGGGGTTGTATGATCTCTCTTGTCATCCTTTTCTCTATTTATGAGAGATTGCATTTGCAATTGTACATGAGTACCTAAAATGGCTTAGTAGCCAGGACCCATCCTTGCATCTTTTGATAATAATCTTCTCTCCTAAGTTACACTTAAGGGGGGTGTTGGTGTGAATAAATGCCTTGTACCTAGTTAATTCATTCACTAGGTAATTAGGGGACATATTCACATGTTAAGTTTACTTAGGCTTAGATTCCTTCTAAAAGGATGAGTTGTCTTTTCTAGATCTTATCTTATCCTAAGTTGTTGTGACTTATTTGTCTCATGTGATAGGATTAAGACACTTGTCATGATCTTGTCTAATACTATTCCTCACCTTGCCTATATAAGCAAGGCATCATATGTACATTGTCGTATTCAATTTTGACATTCTTATATCCTTAACGATATCATGATATTTTTCCATATTCTCTCTTGTGGAAGCTATTTTGTATTACAGGTGATTATGGGGTGTTTAAGGAGTTCACCATAAACTCCTACATGTCCCACTTATGGGGCATCCTTATTTTTTCCTAAAAAAATCACATATTTGGGAAAATTTAATTGTAAAAACCCAGCCATGAGAGCAATTTTTTTTTTTAAACAATACAATTTCACATGGAAGCATCACAATTAACAAATCGATAACAAAAAAATTGGTTAAGTTTACATAATTAAGATGTCCACCAAATCTAATATCAAAGGAAGGATCTCGTTTTAGATTACCTGGCATAAGTAGGTGCCGAAATGGACAAGTGACATGGCTTTTTCTTCCTCATGGGGTGCAACACACCCAACCATGTGAACCACAGCCCAGTCCACCCCAACCAAGTGGAACCGACAAGCTATTTCGGGACAAACCTGCAATTGTTATGGTTGTGGTCATGAAGATAACTAACAAGGACAAAGCTCACCTATGAAGAGGCTTCAGTGCATCCCATACTACACTGTGGGTCCAACCTCATTACAACGGGTTTAGTACAAGTGTGGGTATGATAGGTAGATGAATAAGGAGGGAGAAGACTCACAACTATCCCATCTGGAGCATCCAATAGAAAGGAATGATGGTGCATTGCACACTACACCAGGGGTCCCACTCATTCCTTGGTCTTCTGCACCAGGTGGGGTGGAAGTATGGGTATTGGTCAACTAGGTAGAGGAATCAATGCATCCCATACTACACCATGGGTCCATCATCCATCTGAAGGGTCTTAGAGAATTCCCAAGTAACGAACCTACCATAACCCGGGTAACACTTGGCATCGGTCACTTTCATGCTTACCAGTGATAGCCAGTGAACCCCATAAATACAACAATTAGCCTTAGATTACTATTACCTACATAAATGGGTCCCTACCCATGTAATCACTACAAATGTATTATAACCAGGGTAGCTAATAACACTTTAACCTCCATGAAACAAGTGAATGCTAGGTAGAACCTAGCAGTAGCCCATACATCGGTCATTGGCATGGTCGAATTGTTAGTGTAATTAATTAATTATTACACTAGCATAAGTTAACTTAGGTCATATATCATTTAGTCCTAGGTTAGATTTTTAATAAATTGTTTAATAATGGGGTAGTGTTCCCTTCCTTGTTTGTAGGGATAAGATTCCTTCTAGAAGATGAGTTGTCCTTCTAGAACTTATCTCAACATTTAATAATTTTCTAGATAGGGTTCACATGTTGTCACATGTTGTTAGATCATGACACATGGCAACATCTCATGCATTTAGTTGCAACACTTTCTGTGTGGTTGATTATCTTTCCTAGCAAAGGTCCTCCATTGAATACTGCATCTTCAGGGACCCTGTGCATCCATAATCTCAACATGGTATCAGAGCTTGTCCAGTGAAACGTCAACCCTTGATCAAGAAAGTTGGTGTGTAGGATTCTTCACAGGCTTGAAGGTTTCCATTGCAGGCTACTTGTTTCCACCCAGGGACCAAGCTGATTTTTGAAGCAGATAGAGTTAGATCCGAGCTCGCCATTGTCTTCAGAAGGCCTCAAAACCCTAGGATCACCTGTCCAATCATCAAAATTAGATACATCAACCCGGGAGCCATCAGAGGTATTTTTGGGTTTGCAAAATCAATCGTACGATCCATACAATTTGTAGTAAAAAATCACCTCAGTCAGTTGTCCTCTGAGGAATTTTGTTTTTTAATCGTAGGCCATTTTTCATTTCAGAAAAATTGGGTATTTTATCTATATATTTTTTGGAAAAAATATTTTTGTGGGCATTTCTATAGTTGCAGAATAAATAATTTCATTGACTGCAATTATTAATATATGGTCGGCATATCAAGCGGCATTACGGGGTTTGATATTTTCAAAATTATCGACATCTATATTTTTCTATAGTCGGCATTCTTATACTTTTCTTGCAAATATATTTTAAATCATCGATATTTAATTCTTTTTTGAATTGCTCTTAAAGCAATATTCAAAAAATATATACTGGGGTCGGCTTTCATTAAAGTTCTGTAGAGTTTTTTTGCGTTAGTTATGCCTTCATCCGTGGTTTGACTGGACATCATCATTGGTCTTGTCGGCCTGTTCTCCTCACCGTCTGACGACATATGCTCCACCGACCGCTAGGCCCATCACTCAACTCTCTCCGGCCTGCTGGAAATCCATCGTCGGCTTCATTGGCGCTAGCCCCGGTCAACTTCTCTCGCCGAACATAGGAATCTTCTACCGGCTGCTGTATCACCCGCCATGGTTTCATCTACTGCCAACCCCTATTCTCTATGCAGACGGTTATATTAAAGTCCATGGGCTCTGCTAAACATTCAAAGGGGCGCCACCAAACTCCAAAAGAAGCTCTGCCCAAGATCACCGCTCCGTCGCCGCTCTAGGGGGGAGCGCTTTTTTTTTGCCATAAAGCCCAATGGTCACATCAAGGATGAGGGGCACAATTTTTTTAAGCCTGGGTGCTTAATTTTTGCACCTAATTATCCTGCTAAGTGCTAAATCAAGGCATTTTTTTCATTTTATCATAACTTTCACCCACGGTGTCAAAAATCAACAAACGAGATACCGTTGGAAAGGTAATTCCGAGCACTTTCCAGTGATGACATCAGTTCTAAAAAATTATGCTTGAAAAAAATTATACAGCCAACTGAAGAAAAAACCCTAATCTGGACATAAAGGCTCATATCTTCACAACCATTCATCGGATTTTAGTGATTCCAGCTGCATCAGGAAGATAATTCAGAGGCTTTTTCATTAGTCCAAACACCTTGATCAATTTTATCTCCAGGTACTCTTGCATTGATTTTTTCAGTTTGGTGCATTTGTTTAATAACCTAGACATCCTAAAGGTTGGGAAAATATTTTTTGATCCAGGTAGCATCACTTCAGTTGCACATCATATTTGGAAGCTTTTATTTTTTGTTAAAGGTCAGTGTCTTTGTATTATTTTTTGGAGAAAGTTCATTATGGGGCTTGCATATACTCCTTCTCTGACTATGTTGCACAAGGGTAACTATCAACAATGGTGGGATGGGATCATACACCATCTCCAATCACTTGATCTATTGCCACATCTGTATGGTATAGTTCCTCATCCGAGTGAAGGTATTCATGAGTTTTCTTGGAGTTGCAACAGATACACTGTTTTGGAGATCATTTCTATGCATGTTGATTGTGATGTTTTGAGTTCTATTGATCATTGTGATTGTCCTCATATCCTTTGGACTAAGGTTTGGGAGATATATGGAGATTCAGACACTCCACCCTTCCCCGATGATCATGATTCAAAATATCATTCTTCAGATTAGGTACCCCATGATGATATTGTTGTGTAGGAAGTTGATTGCCTTGAATCTTCTGAAGAGGTTGAAAAGGTTCCTTCAGGTGCTTCTTCTCCATCAAAGACACTTGGTATCCCTTCACATTTAGTGATTCCTTGTCAAGATTCATTGATTGAGGCTTCCACTATCATCATTCATCAGGACACATTCAGTTTTCCAAACTTGACATCAAGGGATGGCTTTGTTTCAAGTATCACTGACTTGGCTACTTCTATAGGTTTGGAGGAAATTCTTGAGGGGGTATCACTCCTCTATTCAGATCACACTTTGGAGAGCTCTCTTGAGTCTCCTCATCCCTTTGTCTCAACCTTGATTGGGAATCCAAAGACTATCTTGGGGGCACTTGGTTTCTCTTCAGATATTTCATATATGAGACTTCTTCCTTGTCATTCCATTCAGGACTTGAGGTTTCTTCAAAATCTACCATTGGATTTGCTTTAGACTTCTTTTAGTGGTTTTGAGGACACTTCATTCAGGGGGGCTATCAAGTCTCCATCACATCCATCATATTCATTCCATCTCAGTCTTTGGATATTGTTCAACATCAGTTTCTGCATCATCCTAATTTTTCACCCTCTTCATTGATTGTGGCATCTTCATCTTCAGGGAAGGAAACACTTGAGCAGAGTTTAGAGACACCATCATCATCAACATTCATCCTTCCTTCCTTCAATTCCTATCCAGAATGGGAAGCATCACTGCACTTGCATTTGGTTTTGTTTCTTCTAAAAGGGAGACAAGTTGTTTGTCGACATTGGATCTTGTTTTGTCTTCAGACACTTACTATCTTGGCACGTGATCACATCTTCTGTGGGGGTTATATTGTCTCTCTCTTTCCTCCCTATGGGGGGGCTATTGTATTGTATCCATGTGACAGATGGTGTACTTGGGGGGTATTTGTAAGATCTCCGTCCTTCCCATCCTATCTCACATTTTTTGCATCTCCTTTTTGGAGAGGGATTTTGTTCCCATTGGGTTTTCCCCTTTTCTCTGGTTGTGGGAGATTTTTTGCATCTTCATGTACATGGGTACCTAACATGGCCTCGTAGCTGGGACCCATCATCATCATCGATCATCTTTGCATAATCATTGCATTTTACTCCCTAAGTTGAACTTATGGGGGGGGTGTTAGTGTAATTAATTAATTATTACACTAGCATAAGTTAACTTAGGTCATATATCTTTTAGTCCTAGGTTAGATTTTTAATAAATCATTTAATAATGGGGTAATGTTCCCTTCCTTGTTTGTAGGGATAAGATTCCTTCTAGAAGATGAGTTGTCCTTCTAGAAATTATCTCAACATTTAATAATTTCCTAGATAGGGTTCACATGTTGTCACATGTTGTTAGATCATGACACATGGCAACATCTCATGCATTTTAGGTTTTCATTCATGCCTATATATTCAAGGCATCTTGTACATTTGTAATCAATCTCATAGTGTAGATCAATAGAATCTCTATTGTGCATGCCTAGTTGCAACACTTTTTGTGTGGTTGATTATATTTCCTGGCAAAGGTTCTCCATTGAATACTGCAACTTTAGGGACCTTGTGCATCCATAATCTCAACACCAATGATTACCTATCACTACTCATACATCCAGGAGGTTCACTCTTGGGTCTTCTCTAGGTTAGTCACATTTAGTATCCTAGGTAGCTAGGTCCCATCTTGGAAGGGGAATCTACAATGGTTACAAATAAAGGGGTGTAAACCATGTGGATATACAGGCTAGCAATCAACATCATAACTAAAGTCTTGGAAATGTGCTCAGTTCCTATTTAATTGGAGGGGAAGGGGGCATATGCAACCCCATATTCTTTTTGTTTATATTTATTAACTTTTTCCCGCCCACAAATTAGTTGTGCTATGGCTGTGAGCAAAGTCTTCCTTCTCTGTTTCTATTCTTAATGCCAAATTTTTCCTTTCACAAGATTAATCATGGTTTTGACTGAAACTTCTCAATATGTTGCCTTTGGCTTATTAATAAACATAAGAAATTGTCTACAATGGGTGGAATGGTGTTTCCAAGGTTTCCATGGTATTATTCAACTAACAAAGTTGGTTTGTCATGGGTAACTTATGCCTTCACTTCATGATGTGGGGAAAGAATCATAATCCATAATGACTACTCTAGTGGAATAGCTATTCCAGATTTATTTAAAATTCTTGAGCAGGGATGATGATTATGCTATGTGATGTTATTGTTTATATTATTTGTGTATTGATACAAGCCTCATGCCCATGGGGTTACTAGGAAACATTTTTCCAGCTAATATTGCTTGAGTTTTTGAATTATACACTTGTTGCAAAGAAACCTATGATGTCTTTGTGATAGTTTGTAAAGAATTTATGTTCTGCATTTCCTACTTAAATTTCAATGATCTAATCAAGATTTTCCCATCTTCTTACTCCATTGCATTCCATTAATGGCCTTTGTTTTCCTAGCTCTACCTTACACCAAAGGTAAGAATAATTACCACAAGTAATAATACCTAACACATATATCAACTTTAATGAGTATCTTCTCCTATGTGAGGATATCAGGTGGCAGAGGCATGATGGTTTGTTCCCCTATAGATTATACCCTAGGTACAACTACCAACAACTAATTTAATTGCTAATGGCTGAATGTTGTGATTATTATTACCAAAACTAAATATTTTGTTGCTGTCTATCACTACAAATGACCCGCAGTTGATCGGTTGACATGTCTAGAGTTTAAGATCTGTTTTTTGAATGCTACAATTGAATGAAGTGACGCACATATGAAGTTTCTAAATGCCTTTTATTTTTCCAGCTAACTCTAATGCAACAAATGTGTTGAAGCCACTATTTTTTGTCCACTAAATTTAATGATTTTTTTTTTTTTTTTTAGGGCACATTCTTTGCAGTTGGAAAGGCCATACAATTTTTCTAAACCAACAGGGCAGAATAATTCAAAATTGAGACAAAGGATTCCTTGTTTATCATTTCACAACTTCTCTATGTAGAAAATCAGAAATAAATTCATTCACTCACTCCCTCTTTGAACCATAAAGGGATCCTAATTAGTTTCCATGTAAGAACTCATAGATTTCTCTTGAAAAAGTTAGTAAGAAAGGGAGAAATACCTGTAATGTATGAGCAATTGTGTGTAGCCCTGTTTCACCTAGCTTCCCATGCCTCTATTTTCCCTCCACACCTTAGAATTCCTTTGCTTGCAGTAGCCTTCCATGTCCTTGAAAGGGGGAGGTCATAGGGTTTTTAAGGTGATTTTTCGTAAACATTTTCCCATGCTTCTGACCTTCTAGGATCTTCTTCTACATGTATGCCATACCTCCCTCACTATGCAGTCCTTTCGTCATTTGGGCGTCCCTCTCCTCTTTAATGTGGGCTATCTCAGGTGTCGAATGTTGGAATTAAATATTCCCTTCTACTCTCGTGCTCAAACTCCCAATGAGAGCTCCTTTTGTTTGTTTTAATTTTTCTTTCTTTTCCCTATATGACTCTCCCTTATTATTTTTCTTTTTATATCTCTCTTTGTTTTGTTTCATTTATATATTTTTTTAATTTACATTTTCTTGCAAACTCTTGTGTTTTATTTGTTTATTTTATTTTTAGATAGTGAGGTATAGATTTAATTTAATCTATATTATTGTTTTTGTTTGTTTATTTATTTTCCCTTAATTCATCTAATAGCTCAATTCAAAAATGTTTACAAAGGAATAAAAGGATTAATTGACTGATCATCACAACGAAAAAACTTACATGGGTCAAGTATTACTAACGGTGGTGGATAAATCTCAATTTGGGAGGAATGAATGGAGTGACTTGATTACTAACTAATCAAACTAGGTTACTAACTTAAGGTTCTTTCTCGGAATAGGTTGCCAGGTCCACCTTTTTTTGCACCCTGAGTACCTTCAAAACTCATCCACATTCTCACAAAATTATTAATACCTGGTTGGGATGATAACATATAAATACATCCATGTGAAAATCAAATAACACCATAAAATTCATAATAATCAATTATTTAATAGTTATTTCAAATGGCCATTTAATGTATTTAATCTATCATATTAATATTTAAGTTCTTATGATCATCAAAATAAAGGGTGCAATCATAGTTTTAGGTTCAAGGTTTCGCCTTCGACCAAATTACATTGGGTCGACAAACGATTAACACAAAATTAATTCTAATGTTTATAGGGATGTGACATTCCTCCCCCCTTAGGCTAAGTCATCTCGACTTAGTTAAAGAGGTGTGGGTATTCTTGCTTAATAATTTCTTCATCTTCCTAAGTGGCTCCACATTCTCCATATTGGTCCCAAAGTACCTTAACCTGCTGTATGGTGTGGTTATGCAGTATGATATTGTGCCTGTCCACAATTGCGAGTGGACTTAGATGGATTTATCTAGCCTCTTCTACCTATAGAGCATGCCTATCAATTACATGGGTTGGGCCAGGTATATATTTCTTGAGCAAAGACACATGAAACACATTTTGTATGTGAGAGAGAGATGGGGGAAGAGCCAGTCGATAAGCCACATGACTAATTTTCTCTATGATGTCAAACGGTCCAATAAATTAAGGGGACAACTTGGTTGCCTTGCCGAATTTTATCAAACTCTTTTGGGGTTTAACACAAAGGAATACTTTATCCCCTATTTCAAATTCTCTTGGGGTTCTCTTTGCATCTGCATAGCTATTTTGGCGATCTGAGGACTCTTTTAATGTTTCCTTGATAACCTTTACCTGTCAGTCATATTATTGAAATATCTCAGGTCCTATATGGACTCTATTTTCCAATCCATCCCATCCAATTGGTGTTATGCACTTCCTACCATAAAGTGCCTCAAAAGGTGGCATTTGGATGGAAGCTTTGTAGGTGTTATTATAAGCAAATTCCACCAATGGAAAGTATTCTTCCTACTTAGTTGGTTGGTCCATGACGTACATTCACAATATATCTTCCATAACTTGGTTGACTCTCTTAGTTTGGCCCTCTGTTTCTAGGTGGTAGGCTGTGCTAAAATTGAATTGAGTCCCCAAGGCTGTCATCAGGGTAGTCCAAAACTAAGAGGTAAATAATTTATCTCTATTTGCGATGATTACTTCTGGAACCCCATGCAATCTAACAACCTCCTTAAGAAATTTTCTTGCTATGGTTTGGGCATCATCCTTGACATTAATAGGTATAAAATGTTCCACCTTGGTCAACCGATCAACCACCACTAGGATACTATCATGTTTAAGGCAAGTTTTTAGAAAACCTATGACAAAATCCATTGAAATTACTGACCATTTGAGTTGGGTATCTCATGTCGATATAGAACCCCTGTAGGATGGCAATGCTTGACTTTAACTCTCTGGCATTCTAGGCACTTGGCCACAAAATTTTCCATGTCCTTTTTCATTTCCAGCCAAAAGTAGACATGTTTAAGGTCTGCATACATCTTGGTTACTCCCGAATGTCCCTGATATGGTGCATTATGGCTTTCTTGCAAGATTCTTGTTCTGAAGCCCCCTTCCTCGGGTACCATGATTCGAGCTTGGTATCTAAGGATGCCATCTTTCCCCATAGAGTATTCTGTTGGGTTCATTAGCTGCTCCATATCTAGCTTCATTTTTTGATAGAGGGGATCCATTCCTTGCATTTGTTTGAGGTTATCCAATAAGTGGATTTTTACTTGTGTAATAGTTGCCAAACTAGCCCTGCAACTCAAGGCATCTACTACGCGATTTTCCTTTCCCTTAACATAAGATATGTTAAAATAATAACTGCTCAGGAACTCCACCCATATTCTTTGGCGAGCATTAAGATCAAGTTGGGTGAATAAATATTGGAGTCCCCTATGATCTGTATTTAATTTGAATGGTCTCCCTATTAGGCAATGCCTCCAAATTTTTAAAGCATGGATAATTGCAACCAATTCTAAATCATGAGTAGGATAGTTAAGTTCATGATATTTTAGCTTGCATGACTCATAGGCAATTACTCGATCATCCTGCATTAGAATTCCTCCTAGACCCTCCAATGAGGCGTCAGTCCATACTACAAAATCTTTTTCAGGGTCAGGTACTTGCAAACTAGGAGCTATGGTTGAGGCTTGCTTTAATTGCTAGAAAGTTATTTCACATTTTTTTGACCATTCAAACTTTTTTCCTTTCCATTGCAAGGAAGTTAGAGGGTTGGAAACCTTGGAGAAATCCTTTACGAACCTTCTATAATACCATACTAGTCCCATGAAACTCCTTGCTTCTGAAAAATTTTTAGGTGTGGGCCATTCCACAACGGCTTGAATTTTGGAAGGATCAATAGAAATCCCTTTTGAGGATAGGATGTGCCCCAAGTAATGTATTTTGGGTTGGAAGAATGAGCATTTGATCAACTTTCCATAAAGCTTATGTTCTCGAAGCCTTTGAAGCATAATCCTCAAGTGTTCCTCATGCTCTACTAGATTCTTAGAGTAAATTAGGATGTCATCAAGGAAAATCGACACAAACTTATCCAAAAATTCATGGAATACATGGTTCATAAGACTCATAAATGCTAAAGGAGCATTGGTTAGGCCAAAAGGTACCACTAGAAACTCGTAGTGACCATACCTGGTTCTAAATGCTGTCTTGGGAATATCTTCCTCCTTGATTCTCAACTGATGGTATCTAGATCTTAGGCCGATCTTAGAGAAGATAGTAGCTCCCTTCATCTGATCAAAAAGGTCATTAGTTCAAGGAAGAGGATATCTATTTTTAATAGTTACCTTGTTGAGCATCCTGTAATCTATACACAAGTGTAGTGTCACATCTTTCTTTTTAATGAATAACATAGGAGCTCCCCATGGAGAAACACTGGGTTGGATCATACCTTTGTCCATAAATTCCTACAATTGTGTTTTGAGTTATTGAAGTTCAACTATGTTCATTCGATAAGGGGCTCTAGAAATGGGCTCGACTCTTGGAACCAATTCAATGGAGAAGTCAAATTGACACTTAGGGGGCAGTCCTAGAAATTCTTTAGGAAATACATCTTGGAAATCTTGGAGTATTGGGTGGTCTACAAAAATTGGAACATGATCTTCACCACCTTCCTCTATCTTAATTAATAGAAGCTTGCATCCTTTCCTCACAACTCATTTGGCTTGCATTGCCGAGATTGTTAAGATTCTTATTGGCCTTGGCACTCAAAGAACCACTATTTTCCCCTAATCATCTCTACACTTAATTTGTTTGTGGTAGCAATCGAGGGTGGCCCTATGCTCCCTGAACCAATCCATCCCTAGTATCATATAATATGATCTTAGCTAGGTAACCAATAAATTTACTTTGGTCCATATACCTCCTATGTCGAGTTTGGTGTCTTTTAAGTAAAAATCTACCCTTTGAGTCTTACTAGACCCAAACTCTACCTCCATCTACTCTCGACTTAAGCATTTAAGGCTAACATTACATTTATTCAATACAATTAGAGATATAAATCTATGAGTTGCTCCTAAATCAGCCAAGATAGTAATAGGTTGCCCATAAAAAGTACTTGGAAGTTCTATCAAAGAAGCTTGATTATTAGCATCTTGCTTGTCCATGGCTACATAGATCTTGATAGTTGACTTGTTGTTTTGATTTGTCCTCTTGGGGAAATCTCTCCTGTAGTGGTTTCCTCCACATTCTCAACATCCTCCTTGATAATCCATCTCCTTCCTTCCTTGATCCTTGTAAGATCCTATAGGGGTCTCCAATTTTGATGACTTTTGCCACTTTTCCTCTCTATTCTTAGAGGGTGTTACCTTGGAGTTTCGATCTTCTCTCTGGCTCCTTTTAAATTTTCTTGAGTTATGTTCCACTCGTAGGCCCTTCTTATATTCCTTGTTATCAATACAGGTAAAGGTGGGGGAATTTTGTCTCCTTTCCTGCTTAAACTCTTCCACTTTTCTTCAGCAATGGTATCTACTTCCACTGCTTGGATCAAATTCTTAGGTCGAGCAAGCTTTGTAGTGTACATCAAGTTTTTGTTTAGCCCAAGGATAAAATTGTTCACTCTGTCTTCCTCCTCTTTTAAGTAATGCACATATCATAGCAGGTTCATAAATTTAGCTCTATACTCACTCACTATCATGTTTCCTTGATGTAGTGATTGAAAATCTATCATTTTTTGGTCACAATGTCAACCAGACAAATACTCCTTGTGAAACTACCTCTCAAAATTTTCCCATGTTAAATCCTTAAGGTCATACCCCTTGATGGCTGAGAGATGGTCCCACCATAGTGATGCTTCTCCTTCTAGCTGATATATTGCTAATCTGGGCTTAGTATTGGTATCCATGTCGATCAACCCAAAGTACTTGTTCATACCAATCAACCAAGTCTCTGCGGCATCTCCACTACCTATCCCATCATATCTTGGTCGCTGCATTTTCTTCAATTCTTGGATTAAGGGGTCCTTTCTTTCATACCCTTTCTGACCCATAAGTGATGGGCCATGAACTGGTATGTGAGAGTTGTTCCCATGGTCAAAATCTGAGGGTTCTTCCTCCCTTCTCTATTCTTAGGTGCCCAAACCAGTGTTATGGTTTGTCCCTTGTTCCCTTTGTCTGGACAATTCCTCTATCTACTGCTCTTGAGAAGCTATTTTGGCTTGAAGAGTGTTCATTTCAGCCTGAAGTTCCTCTAGCAACCTTTCTGGTGGGGGGGTTGCATTCTTGCTAGCACATAAGATCTCAGCTAGGTTGGGACTTGCTCCCCTCCTGAACGTCCTCCTCATAGTGGGTATGTTCGAGTTTTCTGGTTAAAATAACAAGGTGCCATTTTAGTCTCTCTTTTTTTTAAATAGTTAATTTCCATGCCTTGAATTTGTTAAAGAAAAGTTCATTTCAAAACTGTTGGAAATGCAAATAAGAAATTTTCAATCAACTATTAAATCATCATTCACACATGAGCAATCTTTCACATATCACATAGTAAGGGCATACATCTCATATTAATTATATATTCATATATGCATATACATATTTATATATATTTTTACATTACTATTTCCTTCTTGTACACATAATAACACAATGTTATTTAGTTAATACGCTAGCCATTAGGATTACATATGTACATAGTTTCCTCCTTTGACTACATTGTCTATTCTTCAGTGGGATCTTCCTCCTCGGGGGGTGCCTCGGCTACTTTCACCTTAGAGTGTACTCGGTTATATTCTGCTGTAACTTCCTTAGTCAGTGGTGGGGCATAACATCCACATCCAAAGGGAAAATCTCTGAGAGCAGATGGTTTGATCTTCACTATTGATTCCTCAGTATGAGAGGGGCCTACTTTATCTTTTTCCTGTTTGACCTTCATCCGCTTAAGAGTGGAGGGCAAGGTATCGGTGTCAGATATTGTCTCGATTTTTCTCAAAGGTACAATCTGCTTTGGTTCCTTGAGTTTAGGTAAGGGTTTTGATTTCCTTTGTGTTTTCCTGGGGGATCTACGTTGGCCTTTCCTTCCATATCCCATGGCTGAAAAATTCAAGAGTTTTTTTTTATTAAACGTGAAATATATGGGTGCCAAGGTCTAGAGTTTGAACTTGGACACTCTGATACCAATGTAAAAACCCAAACCACAATGTAAAAACCCAACCATAAGAGTAATTTTTTTTTAAAAAAAAATACGATTTCACCTGGAAGCATCACAATTAACAAATCAATAACAACAAATCTAGTTAAGTTTACACAATTAAGATGTCCAACAAATCTAATATCAAAGGAAGGATCTTGTTTTATATTACCTGGCATAAGTAGGTGTCGAAATGGACAAGTGACATGGATTTTTATTCCTTGCGGGGTGCAACACACCCAACCATGTGAACCACAACCCAGTCCACCCCAACCAAGTGGACTCAACAACCTATTCTGGGAAAAACCAGAAATTGTTATGGTTGTGGTCATGAAGATAACTAACAAGGGTAAAGCTTAGCTATGAAGAGGCTTCGATGCATCTCATACTATACCGTGGTTCTAGCCTCATCACAACGGGTTCAATACAAGTGTGGGTATGATAGGTAGACGAATAAGGGGGGAGACTCTCCACTATCCCATCCAGAGCATCCCATAGGAAGGAATGATGGTGCATTGCGCACTACACTAGGGGTCCTACTCATTCCTTGGTCTTCCGCACTAGGTGGGGTGGCAGTATGGGTATTGGTCAACTGGGTAGAGGACTCGGTGCATCCCATACTACACCATGGGCCCATCCTCTATCCCAAGGGTCTTAGAGAATTCCCAAGTAGCGAACCTACCATAACCCAGGTAACACTTGGCATCAATCACTTCCATGCTTACCAGTGACAGCTAGTGAACCCCATAAATACAAGGATTAGCTCCAGATTACTGTTACCCCCACACGGATGGGTCCCTACCCGTGTAATTACTACGGTCGTATTATAACCAAGGTATCCCATAACACTTTCACCTTTGTGAAACAGGTGATTTTTGGCTATACCTTGGCAGTGGCCCATACATTAGTCATTGGCACGGTCCAATGACTACATGTCACAACTCATACATCCAGGAGGTTCACTCTTGTGTCATCTCTAGGTTAGTCACATTTGGTATCCTAGGTAGCCAGGTCCCATCTTGGAAGGGGAATCTACAATGGTTACAAATAAAGGGGTGTAAACCATGTGGATATACAAGCTAGCAATCAACGTCATAACTAAAGTCTTGGCAATGTGCTGAGTTCCTATTTAATTGGAGGGGAAGGGGGCATGTGCAGCCCCATATTTTTTTTGTTTATATTTATTAACTTTTACTTGCCTGCAAAGTAGTTGTGCTATGGCTGTGAGAAAATTTTCCCTTCTCTGTTTCTATTCTTAATGCCAAATTTTGTCCTTGCACAAGAGTAATCATGGTTTTTACTGAAACTTCTCAATATGTTGCCTTTGGCTTATTAATAAACACAAGAACTTTCCTACAATGGGTGGAATGGTGTTTCCAAGGTTTCCATGGTATTATTCAACTAACAAAGTTTGTTTTTCACGGGCAACTTATGCCTTCACTTCGTGGTGTGGGGCAAGAATCATAATCCATAATGACTACTCTAGTGGAAGAGCTATTCCAGATTTATTTGAAATTCTTGAGTAGGGCTGATGATTATGCTATGTGATGTTATTGTTTATATTATCTATATTGCTACAAGCCTCATGACCATGGGGTTACTAGGAAACATTTCTTCAGCTAATATTGCTTGAGTTTTTGAATTATACACTTGTTGCAAAGCAACCTATGATGTCTTTGTGACAGTTTGTAAAGAATTTATGTTCTGAATTTTCTACTTAAATTTCAATGCTCTAATCAATCTTTTCCCATCTTCTTACTCCATTACATTCCCTTAATGACCTTTGTTTTCCTAGCTCTACCTTACACCAAAGGTAAGAATAATTACCGCAAGTAATAATACCTAACACATATATCAGTTTTAGGGAGTATCTTCTCCTATATGAGGATATCAAGTGGCAGAGGCATGATGGTTTATTCCCCTACAAATTATACCCTAGGTACAACTTCCAACAACTAATTTAATTGCTAATGCATGAATGTGGTGATTATTATGACCAAAACTAAATATTTTGTTGCTGTCTATCAGTACAAATGACCTGCAGTTGATCGATTGGCATGTCTGGAGTTTAAGATCTTTTTTTTTTTGAATGCTACAACTGAATGAATGGATGCATATATCAGGTTTCTGAATGCCCTTTATTTTTCCAGCTAACTCTAATGCAACAAATGTGGTGAAGCCACTATTTTCTGTCCACTAAATTTAATGGTTTCTTTGTTTGTTTGTTTATTTCTTTTTTTTTTTCGGCACATTCTTTGTAGTTGGAAAGGCCATAAATTTTTTCTAAACTAGCTGGGCAGAATAATTCAGAACTGAGACAAAGGATTTCTTGTTTATCATTCCATAGCTTCTCTATGCAGAAAATCAGAAATAAATTCATTCACTCACTCCATCTTTGAACCATAAAGGGACCCTAATTAGTTTCCATGTAAGAACTCATATATTTCTCTTGAAAAACTCAACAAGAAAGGGAGAAATACCTATAACGTATGAGCAATTGTATGCAACCCTATTTCACCTAGCTTCCCACGCCTCTATTTTCCCTTCCATGCCTTAGACTTCCTTTACTTGCAGTAGCCTTCCGTGTCCTTGAAAGGGGAGGTCGTAGGGTTTTTAAGGTGATTTTTCTTGACCATTTTCCTAGGCGTCTAACCTTCTAGGATCTTCTACATGGATGCCCTACCTCCCTCATTGTGTAGTCCTTTCCTCATTTGGGCACCCCTCTCCTTTTTAATGCGGGCTGTCTTGGGTGTCTAGTGTGGGCATTAAATCTTCCCTTATGCTCCCATGCTCAAAATCCTGATGCGAGCTCCTTTTGTTTGCTTTAATTTTTCTTTCCTTTCGCTATATGATTCTCCCTTATTATTTTTCTTTTTTTATATCTCTCTTTGTTTTGTTTTATTTATTTATTTTTTTAATTTACATTTTCTTACAAACTCTTGTGTTTTATTTGTTTATTTTATTTTTAGATAGTGAGGTATAGATTTAATTTAGTCTATATTATTGTATTTGTTACTTTATTTATTTTCCCTTAATTCATCTAATGGCTCAATTCAAAAATGTTTACAAAGGAATAAAAGGATTAATTGACTCATCATCACATCGAAGAAACTTACACAGGTCAAGTATTACTAACGGTGATGGATAAATCTCAATTTGGGAGGAATGACTGGAGTGACTTGATTGCCAACTTATCAAACTAGGCTACTGACTTAAGGTTCTTTCCCAAAATAGGTAGCCAGGTCCACCTTTTGTTGCACCCCAACTACCTGCAAAACTCATCCACATTCTCACAAAATTATTAATTCCTGGTTGGGACAATAACATATAAATACATCCATGCGAAAATCAAATAACACCATAAAATTCATAATAATCAATTATTTAATAGTTATTTCAAATGGCCATTTAATGTATTTAATCTATCATATTAATATTTAATTTCTTATGATCATCAAAATAAAGGGTGCAATCATAGTTTTAGGTTCAAGGTTTCGCCTTCGACCAAATTACATAGGGTCGACAGACAATTAATACAAAATTAAGTCTAATGTTTACAGGGATGTGACATTAATGATTTAAGCCTTAAGGGGTTCCATATAAGAGTTTTAATTGAAGAGGGTTGGATTAGACCCCCTTACACCCAACCCTCTTAGATAGAACTCCCTAATCTTAAATCAAGTTCCCTAAATGGAGTCTCTTTTGCACCTATCAAAATGCAGACAAACTTTTACTTCTCCATTTGGGGAATCAAATGAAGTCATTTAAAAATTTCATTTTGTAAGTATGTAGCCCTTAATATAATTTCTAATATATTAAATTTGATTATTATATAATTTATTTTCTATTTCTTGTGAACGTAAGTTCTTCACTGAACATCAAGGTCTTTGTTTCACACACACACAAAAATTAAAAATAGAAAAAATAATTATAAAAAAATATATGTGCACTAGGTATTGATGTCATTATTTTTTTTGGTACGTAAATAAGGATTTATATTAGTTATCAAAATGAGGTTACATTCTTTGTACAAACACCATGTGTCTCTAGCAGGAACAACATGAAATGCTATAAAAAAACCCGTGACACCTTGTTAGCCCGAACCGACAGACAAGCATACTGCAAAAGACTCCAGACTAAGACATTACATAATTTTCCATTACCACCCTAGCCCAAAATAACATAGATGCTTCACCAACGCCTTTTGGCTACCACAATTGTAAGCCAACATACCAAAACGGACCACAAATCCATCGACGCTATGACCAAAATGCCAAAAACCAGAGAAAGCTTGTGCACACGTTCAATCTTCAAATTTCACCCCTTTCGCCACCAAGTATTCGCGAAAATGCCAACGCTAGTCGACACCACCAGCCGGTTTCAGATACAGATGGTGCTCTAGGAATATGAGGCCGCATCTTGCCCATCGCCTGTGCTCCTCCAAAGCCTCCCGTTTGAAGTCCAAAAGGAATCGGTATCTTTTCACGAACACCCCAAGGAGAAGCACTTTGTGCATATCCCTCGATTGAGGAAGCCCAACGCCTAGTTCTGCAATGATGATTGTGTCTTCCACTCCACCTAACAGGTTCCCCATTAGCAATTTGCACGCTATTAGCAAGGTGACGGCCTTGGGGACCTTTAAGTCTAGAAATGCGGCCAAAAATCTCGACGCTATATCCACATTCATACGATATCACTCGGTTGTCTCCATGTAGTCACTACCTAGAAGAAGCTACGTCGCCCCCAACACCAAGGGATCCCAATCTCTAAACACAGACTTCAACCTATTGTATGAAATATGCCCAAAGAACGCTCATAGCTTACGTGTTGCATGAAGACACACCGACGTCTCCATGACAACACGAAGCGAAAGATTGTGTGGTGCCAAGTGAAGGGTGATGCTAAGTTTATAACTCCAACTTTGCCCATAATTCATGTGTGGTGGCGTCATTCCTGTCTGTCGTAACCAGTCGCCATTAAGACTTCGCCCTCGGCCGTCCATTCCCACGTATCAAAACCACGGACAAGCATCAACATTTAATATCCACACTCCCCTTCCCGCTCATTTTAACTGCACCAGCCTGGCTTGAATGTCCCGAGCTTCGTCCTCAACGACACGTCCACTCGCCATCACCCAGGCTTCCGTGGGGTATTAATGTCATTATTTTAACAAAGAAATACAAATTTAATTTAGATATATACACAAAAAGTTATGTGATATGGAATAAACCTATGTATAAATTATAATTAATATTACTTCAAAAAAAAAAAAATTTATAAAAAATATTTTTGCATTAGATATTAGTGTTACCAATCTATGTTTAAGAATTTATAGTTTTATACTTTTTTGTAAGAGAATTATGTGATATGGAATAAATGCCACTTTTTAAAAATATTGTTAAGTATAAAAAATAAGTTATTTTAACTTACATAAAAAATCACATATAATCTTTAATTTTTTTTTTTAAAAATTTGCAATATATACATAAAAATTTCAAAAATCACTATTTCACATCATCTTCAAATTCTTAATGGTTTAGTTGCTATGGTAATAGAAAGTGAAATTCTAGTAAAAAATATTGATTTCAATGTCCCATTTCGACCAAAAAGTTGGACACACTATTGTGGGATCACCCAAGAAGAAGAGGAAAAAGAAGGAGAAGAAGTCAAGCCAATAAAATCTTTCCATACATTACCACTAGGAGAAATTAAAAAAGAATTACCACTTAAAAAAGATCATGATCAAGCCATTCAATCAATGCTATGACACCATCTACCATCCTTTACCTCTTCCTCGAAGGCATGTTGAAAGATTAGAGAAATGGAAAAACATAGTCATTGCCAATAGGTACCTTTTGGTCTCAAGGAGAACAAGGAAAAGGAATAAAAAATAATGAAGAGACAAGTGGATCAATACAAAATTCTAACATAGAAAATGCTACCTAAGCTAGATGCAAAGGGAAGACACATCTTGGAGCTAAAGTTAAATTTCTAGACACACATGAAGAAGTTGAGAACAAGAACAATCTAAAAGTGCTTCAATAAACAAAAGTATTTGTCAGTTGGACTTGCCACAAAGGAATATGAAGCTTTTATGTAGAAGCATCCAAAATTGATTGGTGTTGAGGATAATGCCTTTGTAAAGAGGGAGGAAATGCTATGCCCCTAATCCTATAGTGTGTATTGAGTTATGAGTAGCTGGCTTGTGCCTACCTTAAATCTTATATAAGCTATATAATCATTATTATAATCATATATAAGTAGTTAGGTCATCCTAAGGGTTATGGTTAGTATCTAAGTTGGTCTAGGTGGTAGCCAATGCATAATTATGTATATATAAGCACTAGTAGATAGTTATTATCATCAAATTGAATATTGTGTTCTTATTGAAGACTATTGGAGTCATCACCCTTGAAGTGGATTATGAGGTCACCCCCTTAAAGTGGATTATGAGGTTGCACACTCGAAGTAGCATATTATTATCAAGTACTTGTTGCATATTTTTGATTATATCATTTGATTATGTAAGTTGTTTCACCATAATGTTATGTTGATTTTTATGCTTAGTTTTTGTATTTAAAGACACTTATCTAAAATCATATAGAAATATTGTTTAGACAATCTAAGAGTTATTGAAATAAGCATGCTACAATTTATTTTATAGAGCGTTTATGGGACCATTGTAGTAAAATTATCATAGCATATCATCATAGGTCTACTTCATGCTTGTTTGTTGTCTCTGAATCTTTGCTTAAAATAATAAAGCGAGCCCACTAGGGGTTTGATATAGAACTTGAATTATGATTCAATAAATTCCTAAAGTTGTTTGTAAATACTATGGATCCTTCCAACATTCAAATATTAGGGATGCTAGGTGAACATGTTGCAGACTGTAGAAATCAATAAGATCAAGTCCACGAAATAATAAGATCATTTTTGTATAGAAGTCAACTTCTACATTTGTGGATATGAACTTGAATAATATATAGTGAATCTTTGAATTAATGATTTTTGTCTGAATCATCTAAACATAATTAAAATAAAGGTAAATCATTTCTTGACATCTGTTATAAGTTATCATGGAAAAGTTAAAAATGTTGAAGGAAGAGTAGATGAATGGTGGGCTTCCTAGGAGCAGCAATCTGAAGGAGCAGCCTACCAAAGAGAGGAAAAAGGAATGTGATGGAAGGAGAGAAGGGTCTAAGTGCTAGGATCCAAGGGAACAAGAAAAAGTCATTTGATGAAGAGAAGAATGAGTTGCTATCCATGGTCAATATCCATTACAATCATGAATTGGAGGTGACGAACACCTTGAAGAACATGAAATAATTCTTTACTTTAGTGCTTTGCTTTGGTTTTGCGTTGCTGTTGGTTCGCTATTGCTTGATTGTTGTATGTCTATGTTTTATTCTAAGTTAGAACGTTTTATTGTGATGAATTTCAGATCCCTTAAAAACTTGTTTTTCTTTTTAAACAATACATTTTTATAATATTTTTATATTATAGATTCTAATTAAAATTTTAATTTACTTTAATTTCCATATTTATTTACACTTGTAAAAATAATAAATCCCAACTCTAACTAATCTAAGTTAATTGTGTGATTATTGTTTGCAATTATTTAATTACCCTAGATTTAGGGAAAAGTGATTTTGTTCCCTCACACGAATGCATCTTAGGAAAATGTTTCCAGCGATGTATTGGAATGGGAGGGGGGTGGACCATGGTGAGTATCAGCAGGGCTGTAAAACACATGGCTGTTCTGATAGCCGTTGGAGACAGAATAACGAGCTATGACCTGGGTTAACCACTTTTATTCTCGGGGATCTGTTGGTCGTTCGCCATGCAACGTACAGCAATGAATTCCTTGTGCATGGATGAATGTAATCATGCAAAATCACCGGCGAACCTTCCACTCATGGTTAGGAGTCAGGACAAATTTAACGATGGTTTTAGAAGAAAGTACAGCTGGGTGCCGGACAGTCATCATATTCATCGAAGTTACGATGAGCAGAATACGTTTTTGCAACTGAAGCATACGATGGTGATCTAATACGATTTAGATAGAAGGAAAATTTCACCTGCTCTGTTGATTCTCCTTATAGTTGTCTCCCACTACTAAACAGTGACATGTTCTGTGGGTGAGGGACAGCTTTAATATGGGAAGGAGAGGGCATGGCAAAAGGCTAATTCAGGGGACCCCTGTTAACAGTAAAAAGTGAAAGAAGAGGATTTAATGATTGATTTAAAAGGAGGTGGGAGAAAGATTGATGGGAAGGAGAAGCAATAGCTGTGTTGGAGATGGCAGGGGAAGCCAATAATGATTTGCGTAAAAGAGTAAAGAGAAGCAGAGGCTCCACTGCAAAGGAGCGTATCAGTAAAATGCCACCTTCTGTTGCTGGAAAGAGGAGTTCAATATACAGAGGAGTTACCAGGTTGGGCATGGATTCTTCTTTATTTTAAAAGTAGTCTTCAAAGTTGGTTGCTTTACACTGCTTTTAGGAAACGAAAAGTTGCTTGGGAAGAATTCCAGGTTAGGAGAAGAATTGGGGATTTTTCTTTTTAGTTTTTTTTCAATTGCTCAGCAAACGGGTAGAATTTTCCAGCTATAAAATTTGGCTTTTATGTTTGCAATGCTGTGTGAAGTTAATAGTTTATTGCCAGAGAATGCCTGCACATTTGAATGCATTTAGCGCTAGTTTGCCTATAAATTTGTATAGTTTGCATTTAAGGTAAATGGGTGTTGTTTGAACTTTTCCAGGCATAGATGGACTGGTCGATATGAAGCTCATCTTTGGGACAAAAGCACTTGGAATCATAACCAGAACAAGAAGGGCAAGCAGGGTAGGGAATGGCTGCTTTTAATACATTTCTTTCCTGTATTCAATCAGGTTCAAATTGTGGCATTTTTAGCTTTGCATATAGGGAAGCTTCTAATGGTTGATTTTTACATTCATGTTTTTCTGCGTGCTGGGCATTATCGGACATTGAATATTATTTATTCAGTCTATCTAGGTAAGTACCATCCCATGCTCTTCCATCTTTGATCTTATATGTTTTAGGCCCATAACGTGCTGATCAAAAATTAGATCTTTCGGTACAAAAATTTAATGGTGATTGGCGATTGTCCTACAGGAGCTTATGATGAGGAGGAAGCTGCAGCAAGAGCTTATGATCTCGCTGCCCTGAAGTATTGGGGGCCTGGAACTCTCATCAATTTTCCTGTAAGTTCTCCTCATTACTGCTCTTTTTAACTCCTGTGTGGATTGAATATACTGTTATGGCCTGAGGTTGAGCAAATTTTGTGTCTTTTCACGACACTGAGAATTCTGTTTATTTTTCTCATGCTGCTTCATATCTAGCTATATCAGAGTGTTTTCTGCAATCCCTGTTTGCTTGTGGAGCCTTGAACAGGTTAGTGATTATGCAAGGGATATTGATGAGATGCAGAATATCTCAAGAGAAGAGTATCTTGCTTCTCTGAGAAGGTAATGGTAAATCATTGTTTGCTAAAGGAGAAACTTATTGCTTTCCTTACATTATAGCATCATTCAGGAAAAATTAACTTTTCGGACGGTGCCACTGTATTGCAGGAAAAGTAGTGGCTTCTCAAGAGGAATGTCCAAATGTCGTACCAGGTAGGGGTAGGGAGGCTTGTCATGCATCATTGTTTATCACACACAGGTCATTTTATTTGTAAATGGAGTTCCACACCACAATGTTCAGTGATAGTAGTGATGTCCCTATTCTAGAACTCTTCATCTAATAATTTACAGTTGAGCATTCACATTTTCTTGATTGATTGCTTGAGATATGCTCTTGGATCTTGTTCAGGACATCACAAAAAAATAGGTGGGATGTAAGATTTGACCAAAGTATTGGGAACGAATACTTGAACATTGGGAATTACTGTAAGATCTTCTCTTAAACTTTTGCATGGAAAAAATTACCTGTAATACAATTGTTTGTAGATTATTTTTTTGTTTCCTTTTTCTTTAAAATTAAGGTTCTGGCTCCTAAATACATCCCTTGCAATGCTTTAGCTATAAATTGAGTTTAGTTTCTTCATTACAAATGCAGGGGACGATAGTGCTACAGCATATGACATATCTCAAGGTGATAACAGAAAATTCAGTATGGTCACAAGCATTGACTTGAGTGCATATGTCAAGTGGTGGCAGCCTAAAAAATTGCACCAAGATCTAACTCCCAAACATGTTGAGGAGTCTCACTCATTTTCTGATCAAAGATCTGTGAATGTCGAAGAACCAGAGACACCAGAATGCCCAGGAAAGTCTTGTGATCCATACCAACTGCCTTCTCTAGGTGTTTCTCATGGTAAACTGCATAAGCCATCTAGAACAAGTGCTCTGAGCATCTTGTTTCAGTCTCCTCTGTTCAAACAGATGATCCAAAAAGAATCTGCTAAAAAAAGTGCTAGTGACCAAGATAAGATTGCTTGTTATGATTTAGGAAAGATAGGATTGCAGAAAGGTCAAAAAAATCAAATCAACCAAGAGGAACACCAAATTGGATGCAAAGAATCAGGCCATGGCTCAGGATGTTTTCAACCCTCTGTCCAAATAACTAGTATAACTCAAGTCCCATCAGTGTCAACAACTCTGGAGTGTAAGACTATACATTCCCATTTACATAACATTGAAGGAACCTGAGTTTACCTGTGGCCTGTGGAATCTTAACAAGCCTTTTTAAGAAAACTATTGGATTGAATCTTCTTTCTGCACATGGTATTACTTTCTTGTGACAGGGAAATCTTGTATATCTATAGGAAATGGACAGTCAAAGCCAAATCCTCCTGCATCACAATATCAATATTGATCACTTGCAAGTTTTAGTTCAGAAATTAAAGAAAGTTGCTTCTCAAGATTGATTGAATATTAATGCAGAATGTTTAAAAAACATTGTATTTCTTTCTTGTTGATTGAATATTAATACAGAATGTTTAAAAAACATTGTATTTCTTTCTTGTAATGGAATAACATCTGAAGTTGCAAGTAAGAGTGGAACAATTCCTTCATTCTATGTATCATTCCAGTGGAACATGGCATGAAAAGGAATCACTAGATCTTATTCTGCCTGAGTAATGAATGCAATTTTAAAAATTCCGCAGGTCTTTAGAACTGTTCCTAATCTCTACTTTTCCTGCCAGCTTCTCACAAAATTTAACACTATCCTGATTCTCTGTTAAATGGAATTTTCCACCAGAAGAATGACATCGTTTTGCTAGACACACTTGTGTCTCCATTCCAGTTAGAATTACATATGACAATGAAAAAAACAATGAATATGCTGAAAACATAATGTATTTTTGGGTTGGATCAAAATAACTTACCCAAAAAAAAAAACATAAAAAGAAAAACTTATATTAAAACATGTAATGTCCTGTTTTATTCCTAAATGTCTGCAGCCTATGTGTCAAAAGAAATCAATAAAGGTAATTAATATTATGGAATTAAATAAAGATTAAGTTCTTAATTATGGTCAACCAACATATGAAGAGTTGTAATTATTGAGATGAAGAGGTGTGATTCCAGTCAAACTTGAGATATTAAAGGGAGAACATTTCATTTGAGGAAGGATCCATAACATCATTCATTCAATCAATTAATTAAATATGATGTGATTCATAATGTGAAATTTTGTGACTCTTAACGCGAAAGGTTGCGACTCTTTCAAATATGAAAGGTTGTGACTCTTTCAAATATGAAAGGTTGTGACTCCCTCAATAATAAAATATAAAAGAGAGATCATTTCCATGTGGAGAAGGCATCAATTAGAGAGATTGGATAAAGGGAAATAAGAATTTGAAATTATAAGAGACCTATTGGAATAAATATTATTTTAGCAAAAATATTATTGGGAAGTAAGTTTTAAAATATAATTAAGAATAACTATATATATACATGCATTATAATTGCATAATGAAATGATATATGATTAACAATTAACAGAATAAGATTCTTTTAGCAATCTATTTTGAATTTATAGAAGTGTTTACAAATAGGGAGGTTGATCAACCTTCCAAGTTCACAAGCTGGGAAGTACCGACTTTGCCTTCATCAAGTATGCCACCCCTGAGATACAATGCTCGTGGGATTAGGAGATGTATGAGTGCTCTCGTGCTTGTTGAGGGAAGCAGTCTTCATGCATCTTATGAAATGCATTACCTCGAGATGGGTTGGGAGGCGAATGCATGCTCCTAGGCTTGATCAAGGAGGATGAAGCACCTCCAAGGTGGATTGAGGGATGGTGTGGACTTGAGATCCTGCCATGCTTGTGGGCCAAGAGGCAGATGAGTGCTCCCAGGCTTGAGAGAGACTTCTCAAGTACACCACTCTTGAGATGCAACGCTTGTGGGTTTGAGAGGCGTATGAGTGCTTCCGGGCTTGAGGGTCTTCTCAAGTACGCCACCTCGAGATGGATGGACAAGCATCCACCCAAGCTCTTGTAGTACAAGGACAACCATCCTTGAGATTGCTATTTGTAAATATTTCTAGTGAATTCCTAATATGATTGGTTATCAGGATATGCCTTGGGCTAATCATTAGTGATGTTAAGTTATTTTGAATTCAAAGGTTAATGATGATATATATTATTGATCTAACTATTATGTTGTTTTTGCTATGGTTTATTGCTCTCAATATTATACTAGTTTATGTGTTAATTTGAATATAACCATAAAGTTGATACTTGTTATTACTAATATTAGTTTTTAGTGATTATTATTGTTTTGTAAGCCTAAATTTAGGAATATCCCAAAAGGGGACATTATAGTGGTATCAAAGCATTGTTCTTGCTAGCCTGTGAGATGGAAGATAGTTGATGCAACTAAGCCAAAGGGCTCAAAGGGAATTGGAAAGGGAAAGAAGATAACTTACAACAAGTAACAACTCTATTCAAAATAATAAAATGGGTGAACAATTGAGAAATGAGTTGAGGGCTTTCATGGAGAAAAATGAGAAAACCAAATTACTCCTACAAACCTTTCAAAATATGAACACAATTAACATTCTTAGACCCAACCAAACTAATGGTTTAGGGATGCTAGTTCTAACCATTCAAAAAATGACAACAAAGCTCCACTAAGGTCAACACCTAGGGTAACTAGACCATCCTTTTTACCTAGAGAGGGACAATCAAGAGAAGAAGAAGAAATTAATCCACCAAACAATAACTTACATGAGAATGCACAAGCTTACTCAAGACTTGACCCTAAAATAAGGAGGAATATTCCCTTTAAAGAGTATTGTGAGGTTGAAGCAAAAAGTAACCTTAGAAGAGGAAGGGGTCAACCTAATAAAAATTTATGCCAAAAGATGGGTAAAATGACTCTACCCAACTTTGATGGGTTAGGAAAGGTCACTATTGGATCCAAAAATTGGACACATATCTATCTCTTAGTCCCATTTCTGAAGAAGATGTTAAATTCACCATCTTACACCTAGAAGGGGTGGCCCATGAGTGGTGGCACCATGGTTTGATTACCCAAGAAAACCAAAATCTAACAAAATATGATGAGTTCACAAAAAAAATCATGGATTGATTTGACCAAAAACACCCCAAAAGGCACTTCAAAGAATTGACCCAATTAAAACAAGGGTCTATGGAGGACTATGTTACCAAATTCCAAAGGATCTCCATCATGGTACCGAGTATTTTAGAGAAAAGACTAACATACCTATTTATTGAAGGGCTATCAGAGACAATTTGAGGTTTGGTGAGTGCTTTTGACCCTATAAACCTCCAAGATTCCATTCAAAAGGCCCTAAGAATGGAAACCACATCAACAAAGGAGAAGAACCAACCCAAGAATGTGCCATCCAAATTACATAACCAAGTTCCTTATAAAAGAAATTGGTAACACAAGCCATTACCTTCTCAAACACACTCGACATGGGAAGAAAGGAAAGAGCTATGAAGGCTATGATTGTGTTTTAAGTGCAAGGGAAAATGGGAGATACGACATAAGTGCCCAAGACAAGCACATAATCTAGAGGCATTATCCGACAAAGAACTATGGGGAGAAGAAAGTGAAACTCCAAGCAAGAAGGGAAGGTTCGAGGAAGAAGACTATGGAACCCTAGTTGCAATCTCAAAATCATTCTATGTACCACCCCTTTCAAATTTAGTTTTTTTAAGGGAAAAAAGGTGACCGTACTATTGGATAGTGGTGCCACACACAACTTTATTGATGAAGGCTTGATTACAAGAATGAATTTGGAAGCTGAAAATTTTGAGGGCTTTAAGGTAGCCATGGCTGATGGGTTTACTACCTCATGTACAAGAAGGGTGCCACAACTAAGCATCACTTTGCTCGAAAGGCATACAATTAAAGAAGAATTCTAAGTTGTAAATATGGGAGAAATGGATGTAGTCTTGAGCATCCAATGGTTGTGCTCTTTGTGGCATTTCTACCAAGACTTCTAAAAAATGGAGCCCAGTTTTCAATACAACGACAAAGAGGTGATATTACAAGGTTTATATCATAAGATTCCTAATGACGGAACAATCAATCATAACAACTTAACACAACTAATGATAAGATCAAATGATATAACTTGACTTTCAATTCTCAAATGGAAATCCACATGTTGCCATCACTAGTTGTCACAAAAACTTAGGCATAACTAAGATACAAAGATGGATTAAGATTATCTTACTTCCAAATTTCAAGATATAAGTGCACAAAGATATCATCTTGAATTAAGATTTTCATTCTCTTAAAATCCAACCAATCACATTAAAATCCACATGAGTATTCCAAAACAATCTAACAATAGTTTATCTATAATATTGGTCTTAACCATAACACTCAATTTGAAACATCATAAAGTGAATTACTATTAGCATGCGAGGTTTTGGAATTAGAAATAATAGTAGAAATCTAAGTCTAAATTCAATCAAATCTTGATATGCCAAAATAATGCTTTTGAGAGAATGTAATGAAGACAACTCAATTCTTTAGGAACATACAAAATTTTTGTTGTAAATCAAATAACAGATTTTGACTCTTAGAGAGATCTTAAGAGAAATTTTGGAAAGAACCATTGGCACCATAATTTGAGGTTTATGTTTAGAGAATTATCGTAGGATATATTCATCAAGCTTCATTAAGGAAGGAACACAATTGTTCTAATGTAGAGTAATTTGTTCATTTTGAACAAGATCATAATGCACAATCAAGTCCATACCACATTTGATCTATCCCACACTCATTGAAACAATGGTAGTGCATGGATCTACCTTGTAACCTATAAAATTGATCTAGTGAACTTTGTCTTGTGGACCAAATTCACTTCTATATTTAAAATCTAGAGTAGATCGTTTCATCCAAGGGTCTTCTTCTCCTAAGTCATTTTTAGAGTAACTCTAAATTCATGATTAAAAATCAAGGACATCAATATTAGGCATACATATATCTTAGATGAATTTGATACAAATCAAGTTACACAAAAGTTTGTTACATAAGTCTATTTTAAGTTACATTGTGGACCCATAACCCACAAATCCCAAGATCATTTTTTAAAATTTGAAAAAAAATTGTTCTTGTTTAAATGAACTAGTTGGAATAAAACAATACTTTTCTACGATATGAAAAATAATCTTAGTGTCAAACATGGGGATATGTCAAATTTTTACAAGAGGAGTGACAACCTCCAATTTTGATACAAAAGTTGGACAAGAAGTACAAATCTACAAGGTTGATTTGGGATCTTGACAACTTCAAGAGCTTCTTAGCTTGTGATTGCTTGAGGACAAGTAATCTTGGGCATGGTGGACTGTAATGTCTTATTTTATTCCTAAATGTCTGCAACCTATATTTCAAAAGAAATCCATAAATATAATTAATATTATGGAATAAATAAAGATTAAGTTGTTAAGAATGGTCAACCAACATATCAAGAGTTGTAACTATTAAGGTGAAGAGGTGTGACTCCCTCAAACTCGAGATATTAAAGGGAGTATTTCATTTGACAAAGGATCCATAACATCATTCAATCAATCAATTAAGAACAAATATGATGTGACTCCTAATGCGAATTTTGTGAATCTTTCAAATATGAAAGGTTGTGACTCCCTCAATAATAAGATATAAAAGGGAGATCATTTCCTTGTGCAGAAGGCATCAATCAGGAAGATTGGATAAAGGGAAATAAGAATTTGAAATTATAAGAGATCTATTGAAATAAATATTATTTTAGCAAGAACATTATTAGGAAGTAAGTTTTAAAATATAATTAAGAATAACTATATATACACACACATGCATTATATTTACATGATGAAATGATATATGATCAATAATCAATAGAATAAGATTCCTTTAGCAATCTATTTTGAATTTATAAAAGTGTTTATAAATAGGGAGGTTGATTAACCTTCTAAGTTCACAAGATGGAAAGTACCGACTTTTCCTTCATAGAGTATGCCACCCCTAAGATGCAACACTCATGGGGCCAAGAGTTGTATGAGTTCTCTTGGTCTTATTGAGAGAAGCAGTCTTCATGCATCTTACAAGCATGTTTTGCTAAGATGCAACACTCATGGGCTAAGAGGCGAATGAGTGATCCTAGGCTTGATCTTGAGGAGGATGGAACACCTCCAAGGTGGACTGAGGGATGGTGTGGACTTGATATTCTGCCATACTCATGGGATAGGAGGTGGATGAGTGCTCCTGGGATTGGGAGAGACTTCTTGAGTATGCCACTCCTAAGATGCAGCTCTCATGGGGTCAGGAGGCGTATGAATACTCCCAAGCTTGAGGGTCTTCTCAAGTATGCCACCTTGAGATAGATGGGCAAGGATCCACCCATGCTCTCACAATATAAGGAAGACCATCCTTGAGATTGCGATTTGTAAATATTTCTAGTGAATTCCTAATATGATTGGTTATTGGGATATGCCTTGGGCTAATCATTAGTGATGCTAAGTTATTTTGAATTCAAAGGTTAATGATGATATGAATTATAGATCTAACTATTATTTTGTTTTTGCTATGGGGTATTGATCTCAATATTATACTAGTTTATGTGTTAATCTAAATATAACCATAAAGTTGATACTTGTTATTACTAATATCAGTTTTTAGTGATTATTATTGTTTTGTAGGCCTAAATTTAGGAATATCCCAAAAGGGGACGTTACAAAATAACTGATTACAAATGCTAGTCTTAAAAATACTCGTGGTACACCAATTCCAAAAAATAAGAAAATCTAAGAGGATAGAAAATAAATAGTCAACACAAAAGGAGCTTGAAGATTATACATGCTTTGAGTGTCTGAAGAAAGGTTTGCCATTATGTTAAAAAATGGATAGAAGCACACTAGAAAGAATTAATAATCTAAAGAGGCATTGTAGTTAGCATTCACAAAAAACACTAAAGTCCTTTCTCAAGTCCCAAACAAGACAATCTTGAGTATTTCCAGTATAAATCTTGATGTCATTTCAGTTAGAAGTTGATTTAGCTAGGAAATCAACATCTTGATTTCCTTCCCTTCTAGTATTGTTCCACTTAACAATAGTGAAACTATGAATAAAGATGTTGATGTATTTTTTACATCCATTCAATTACCACTACAAAAATGAGAAGAACACTTCCATTTGAAGTGATCAATCAATATTTTAGAGTCAGATTCCACAATAATCTCAATAAAATGCTTTAGCTTAGTCTCTAAAATAACTTAGTGAATGGTCATAGCCTTAGAAAAGTTATTAGAACCAACACCAAAACTATCAAAAAACTAGAACTTGAATCTACCACAATGGTTGTGATAAACATATCCCATGCCAACATTTCTAAGATTATATTTTGAAGTTCCATCAACATTGATCTTAATGAAGACTAGAAAAGGACATTCCCATTTAGCAAGTTGACAATACTAAGGGTTATTGTTGGAGGAGGTAAAAGAGGGGGGAGAAACCACATGAATACCAAGTCTCATTAGAACTCTAAATTCTTGACAAGAATTCACTTGATAATATTGAATCCAAACTTGACAAGTTACCCCAAACTTGATTGATATGTTTAGTTGTACCATTAAAAATCCTTTGATTTTATTCCAACATATCATACTAAGACTAATATCATGTAATAAATTAAGGGATTTTAGATTCAAAGAGGTTCACAATTGATTCATGTAAGAGAGTATTAGATAAAATTACAACTATTCCATAAAATTTCCAACAAATCACATCATAGATGACAAAGGAAAATGGGAAAGGGGCAAGCTAAAACATAATGTCATCCAATGTCTTCACCTCGAAGGAAGATGATACATCTATTTAGACCAATAACCCCATGTTTTTGAAGATTATCATGATGAAGAAATTTATCTAAAGTTGTAAGCCATATGACAACATTAACCTTTGGCCAACATTTGGGATGTTAGTCCCATTCCCAAAGCTTAAATTTCTTAACTCCAAGGTTTTAGATATCAAAAGATATCTATAACTAATTTATATTATGTAGACCCAAAAGCATTTTAAACCCTTGTTAGGGATCCAAATCTGCACCCTAATGCCAAACTGTGAATGGACTTAGTAGGTTTGGATGTAACATGGGTCTTCTTTCAGGTTGTGGGTGTCCTATTCGAAAGAAGACCTTTGGATTATGGGCCGACTTCCCCTTTTGATGTCACCTAACTACTAATTTCTAAGATTAAGGGTAAGAATTGCATGAAAAATGAACCTAATATTGAAAATATCTAAGGTGATACACCAAAAAAACTTGGACTTGATAATAAACTACCACATTCAAATTAATATCATAAATCTTGATTTACACAACTCACTCTCCAATGTAGTTTACATAAGTAATTTATAAGGAGGTCTATAAATAGGGCTTTTAGAAGGAAAACAGAGGTTTCACAACTAACAACACTACTAAACAACACAACTTATAACCTATTAACATACATTTTCTACTAAATAGATGCATAAGTTCATGAGACAAGTTTGCAGGAAAGATAAATTTTCACAAGACAAACTGATCAATCATTAACAACATACATGAAACATGAAATGAGAAGGTAAAAATTCTCTACTTTATTAATTCAAAGTGCTTACTGTATCACAAGTCCATATGAGTAACAATACTTCTCCATCAAAAATAGCTCCAAAAACCAAGCTATCTTGATGCTGGAAAGAAAGAAATAACTCCAAAATGCCCAAAATGAATATAGTTAAGCAAAAAGATCACACAACTCTCATGCTTGCCCATCTAGAAGGTTTTGGTCGGATGAGGCACAAAATCCCAAAAAATAACCTTCCAAAATCACTCCAAAAGGCCTCCCAAATGGTGAAAAGTCAAGCTCAAACTCAAGTCATGCTAAAAGTGTGACAAAACTCCCTCCAAAGTAGCACATGTTTCTCCAAAATAGTCAAATACTTCACCCCCACACTCTCCTTATGTTTGTAATTCAATAATTTTGTTTCCCAGCTTTGGCTCATGCAATATGTGTGTTTTGAAAACACAAGACTCCAAAAAAAAGGCATTAAAGATAATAACTTGATTAGGTGATTCATAATACATCAGTTAATCAAGTTATTTTACATTTCAAAGAAAAATAAAAGGGGGCCCACCATCAATATGAATTACATTACATTTGCAAGTGAAAAATACCAAAGTGATTAGCAAATCACTTAAATGATATTTTTATGTTTTGAACCAAATGCAAAAACAATAATGAAATGTCATAATGCTTTCAAAAGCATTAACAAGATCACAATTCCTCCAAGGCATTTGATCATTTTACCTTTTCTCATTCTGCACTCCAAGGCCACCTGTGGTCAACATTCTCTAATTTGCAAGGCAAAATAAAAGGCTCAAGTTTGGCCTATATGGCCGACCTCCACACTTCTTGGAAGGGCATATTCTAAGTGTTCAAGGCATTAAGGAACTCATGATCAAAAGGTCAAAGGAATGACCTGACACACTCCATATGTTTGTTTGAAAGACTTAGCAATCATTTGAAACAAGGAAATAGACTTAAGGCTTAAAATACCTAAATCATGAACCATACCATTCAACCCCCATTATGTATTAACATGAGCTCCATTTTTTAAAACATGGGATAAAAATCCTTTTGGCATCAAGAAGGGTCAAACCCTAATCATCAAAAGACAAAAGAATGTGAAAAACACCATCATTTTGTCATTGATCACTTGGCAGAGACATGCTGCCGCCATGGGGTTTGGAGTTGACACTGGAAATGGTGCTTTGACAATGGTTTTTCATGGTGTTTTTTGATGGAAAGTGCATGGAACACAAGGTAATTGCATTTACTTGACACAATTCATTTTTCCACTTTTTTGGAGCTTCTCCATTGATTTTAGGCCATGACTTGTAGCATTCTCTAATCATGTGTTTCATTTTGTTCTTTTTGTTGTTACTTCTTTTCACCAAACAACCTCCATGAGGGGATATGAAGCTCGAACAAGGGCCATTTCATACAACCAAAATGCTTTCATAATCGAGCCTAAGCTCGGGTAAGCTCCCAACCAACCTCTATATTGATTCTTTGCTCTTTTATTCATCAATAAAAGCTCAAATGGAGCTCTTTCATTGTCAAAATGGATTAAAGTTTAGCTATTCTATATATGAAGTTGAAGTGAACAAAAAACCCAAGTTTCTTTGTGATTTTGTGAAGACTTCTGCTCCTTCAGAACGCGGCCAAGAAAATAGAGAAAGGCTCTTTTCAACGACTTTTAACTTCTTCAAACTCCATGAATACTTGTGAATGGCTATGCATTTGCAATTTTGGTAAAAAGAACCAAGTGGGTTTTCTTTTATATCTTCATTTTCCTGTATTATGCATTTTAAATCAAAAACCCCAACTGGGTTTCGTGGTTTGGAAGAAAACTCAATTTTTTTTGCAAAAAAAAAGTGGGTTTTTGTTCATTTGTAGAAATTTGTGATTCCTTTAAAAACCCCAAGTGGGTTACCTTCAATTTGTAACAGATTGCATTTCATTAAAAACCCCTAGGTGGGTTTTGGTGTTTTTTGAAATGAGAAGACCTTTACAGGTCGTGGCCATGAAAATTGCACTAAACCCCCTTGCATACTATCATTTCCCTTAAAGAATACCGTACTTTGTCCTTATGTTACACAACTGCAACTTGCTCCTAATACTCTTCACACACTTATCACCATTGTTTGGTATTGCCGTGTCTTCTTATACTGAAATATGACATCTTATGGGATTATACCACTATCCATTGTATACTGCTGTGTGGAGTTGTTAAAAAAAAAATCATTACTCTCTCAATATGATTGAAATAAATTTCCTTCATAAGACTTTCATTCACTCTTCATGACCTTTTCATCAATCTTCATGTTGCTATTTAATCTTCATACTTACTGGACTTTTCACTGGGCTTTGCCTCATAATACTGTCATGATTGCTTCCTAAAATCTTTTAATGCCTTTGCAACTCACTGTGCTAGCACTGTGATGTTTTCTTTATTGCATCTTTAGGCATTTGGCTATGATTGTATTTTATACTTGTGACTGTTTTAAAATGTCCACTGTCACTTTGATTGGGGCTGTCATGCTCCTTTGGATTTCAAAAGGTTTAATCCAATCCCTCTAGTGATTGTCATGGTCACCTACAAGGGAAACAACCTTGCACTCTCTTGTCGATCACCTGAGGGCTTGTTCTTGTAATGAAAAACATAAATCTTCCTTCCTTGAAGGACCACCACCTTGCAATATCTTTTACTATCCTTGCTTTCTACTATCATGAGCTTCTATGTAGATTGCTTAATAGGAAATATGGTGATAAGATTGGAGTTTTTTTGATGGCTGACCAAAATTTTGTCAATTGATAAAGTATGTGAAAACCATATGACCATGCTGTTTCTCATATTGATGCAGTTGTATCTATGCTTCACTTTGGAAATTTTAAGCAATATAAGGCACCTTTTAAGGCATACCTGGCAAGAGATGGGGATAAAAACAAAAATTTGGCAATGTTGATCAAACTCCAACAAACTCCTGGAATCTCTATGCAAACAACTGCTAGTCCCATGCCATATTTCTCTTGTTCTTTGTGCATGGCACCCATGATCTTGATTGTCATTCTTTGTAGCTGATGCATTCCTTGATATGACTGCCAATGCATATGACTATCCCCTCATCACTGTCTCTCTGAGATACTACTATCAAACTTTAGTAATTGTGCTTGTCCTTTTAAATTTTTCATAGTGTCTCCTTTTTTCATATTCATTAGTGTAGGCAGTTAGACCAAGACTACTCTAGACTATCATGCCTTCTTCTCTAAAGATCACATGCTTCTTAGGAACTTGTGTACATTTAATAATTTTTCCCTAAAAAACAAACACTTCACTTTTCATACAATGTGCCTTAGACTTTATAATCAAGAACCTAGAACGTTCAAGACTTAGATGCTAAAATACACAATGTGTAGTTCAGTGGTAAATCTAAGACAAAAATCTTGATTCCACACCTTGCAACATTAGAAGGGAAGCTCTACCATATAGCACTATCTTATGTTCTTCATCTCAAACCTACTACCCTCACTGTTACACAACTGTCCTGGGTTTTCATCTATTGAAACAAATTTTGAAAGGAACCCTTACATTGTCAACTATGCATTGTATCACCATTGTCAATTGTCATTGTCAATGGAAATGACCTTACTCACTGTACTTATTTTCAAAATTGCACATATTGATAACCATTAGTAATTCCATTTGCCTGCAATGATAAGCATTCTCTGGTTTATTCTTTTGTTTTTTCTAGCTTTTGCAAATGTGGGAGAGAACCATAACACAAACCACTAGCAAATAATGAAAAAATCATACTTGTTGGACCTTGCTACCCTGTAGCATGCATTTATGACTGCATTCATTGATGCTCTCCAGTTCATTCCCTTAGGACCACCCCTTGTAGACTCTTAAAAGTTGCTGTCCTATTCACTTGTATCATGACCTTGGCTTCAAAAGGGGCCACCTTGTGTTGCTTCATGATTGCCCCAACCATTGCTTGCTGTTCCACATGCTTACTACCTAATTTCCTCAACGGTTGTTTACCTTTTCAATCATGTGCCATAATTAACACTATCTCCTCACTTTGATCCTAGTGGGAAGACACATGTCACCTATGTCCGTGACATGAAATCTCACTGTCCTATGTGATGTGTGGTTGTCCAATAGGGTTAAGGTGAGAGGGACCTGACAATACTCTGGATTGCTCCCTCATTATTTAAGAGATGCATAATTGAACTTGATACATCTTTTAAATCTAATAATGAAAGTTGATCATCTGGTGTGATTCCATATTGATTTAATGCATTAATAACAGGTATATCTTTGATCAAGTTGGTTAATTTCCTATTTCTCTCAAAGCATGTTGAGCTCTACCCTCATGGGAGCCACATTTACCCCACGTGCTGCATTTAACTGAATCAAAACAGTAACAAGAGTTGTCCTAAATCTGCACATGAAGCAAACAAGTTAGAAAATAGATGCATATTTTGGGTGTGTTTGATGAGTTCATATTTTTCCAAGACATCCAAGGTTTGCATGCTTATTTAATGCACTTAGGGATTAGTTTATTAGGTAAGTGTGTATGTAAGGTTTGAGATCTTTCATTGCTTAGAGCATTTCTCTAATGTCATTGTGATTACTATATGCAGGAGCTAGGAGCACTACGAAGCTAGGAAGGACAAAAGTAGCTTGGGGCAGTAGAAGGACAAGATGACACCTTCAAAATCAATCATTCTCAGGCGATGACTGGTCTTCACCCTTATATGTACATTCTATTTGTTTACTTATTCATGTATAAATTGTTTCTTTATTTTCATTGCATAAGTAAAGTTAGTCCCTTTGCTTGTGAGGGACGTGTACACTTCATGATTATCAATAAAGATTACATTTGTACACATATGATTCTCTTTCTCATTTGCTGTAATTGCAACATTGGAATAAAATGTAATCTATTTCATTTGACAATCTCTTTCATGCATATTGATGACTTAGCAGACTATGGTTTACCTTTTAAATGTTTAAACAAACAACACAAAAAGAATAAACACTAAACCTGATATCAGCTGAAAGCTAAAAATTAGGTAATGTTTTTGGCAACATCTGTTATATGCTTGCCTGCTAAACATGTGACCAACTGCCTTTAAGCATATCCATTCAGCACGGGGTCACTTGGAAAGCTAACACCACTTGAAAACAACATTAAAAATTGTTGTAACTCACTGAACTAGCAAGAGACACTTTGAAAACCAAGAAAAACTAACAATGCAGAATGAAAACTACCACCTAACTATGCAAAACAACACTCAGGGAAAACTGGAAATGCATCTAACTAATGAAACTACACTAACCTACTCTAACCAACAAAGAAGCTGGTGAAACAAAACCATTGACAGGTTTTGCAAAATAATACCCTTTTTTAATCAACAACTGATGCATTACATGATTATGTATTGTTGAAAGAACATGAAAGACATGCATATATTTAATAGACTGTTGCACTGTTTCATTAAAGATGCAAATAAACTCACTTGCATTTTGATGATGATCATGCCTATTTCTGTTCTGAACTGGACATGTGAGCTGAATTCGATTGCCTTTAACTGCAACTCCAAAATTAGCTTCTTCTTCAATTGCATCCTCATACTTGGGTGCAAGCATGACCTCTAGTACTTCAGTGGCCTCCAAACTGGCTAAATGCCTGATAGGGAATCCTTGTGAAAGAATAACCATCAAGCCAATCTTGTTGGGTTTACCTTGATCAACTGCTTCTATAATCACAACCTCATGATGATTGGAATGAGCTACCTCACGTGATTCAAATGAAACTATGACTACTCTATCCACTTGGCTATGCGGCTCACACTCTTCAGATTTTGTTAATGATGGCTTGGCATCAAGCTTTGAGAAGAACTCCTCTACTATGCTTGAAAACATATCCTCTTCAAGTTCATGGTTAGCTCCCTCACGCATGACATGTCCTATGTCAACTTCATAACCTTCTTCTTGAACTTTTAAAGGAGTACTCATACCTCTCAAAACATACATCTGTTGATCATGGTCCTCTTGATGGACACTCTCATGGGTACCAACCTTTTCACCTCTCAAGACCAGGCTATCCCCATCTTCCTCTTGATGAACCAACAACCTATCAAAGTGGATCTCATCTTCTTGCCGTCCAACATTTGATACTGGTGTTAGTACAAGCAGGGTGTCTCCGTCATCGTCCAAAAAACTAGGAAGTTCAACAAACAAATCTGTCATGATCTCATCACTTTGCTGCTCAAAATTGGGCATTGAGGTAAGTTCAATCAAGCACTACTCATCTTCACCTATAAATTTTGGAAGTTCATCAAATAAACCAATATAAACCTAAACCTGGACATCCTTTCCTACTTCAACTACCTACTGTCCCACCTTTTGCTCCTGAAAAGATGATTGTTTGATCTCAAAATTTGAAACAAATGACTCTAGATCATCCCAAAAAAGGTCGTCTTCACCCTCATTATCTTGTTCGGTATCTTTAATGATAAGAGGATTATAATTTTCCTTAGGACAACATTCTTGAGGGAAGACAAGATTCTATTCTTTCACATCTATATGCTGTTCTGTACTTACAAATTTTGTGATCAAAATCTTATCTGCTTGACTATCCACCTCTGTACATGAAATATCATGAGCTGCATAAGCAATGACTTGAGGATCCCCATCCTTGTTATGTTCTGAAATTTGCTGTCCTAAATGACTGGGCTCCTTAGCACACTATTGAAAATTTTGTAGCTTAATTTGAAGGTCTAGTTTCTCAAGTTTGACCTCATAGGAGCCTTCCACTTGAGGAAGATCTTCAATCTATTTTACCACTAGTTCAACCTCCTCTTGTTTGAGATTTTTTTGCTGTAGTCGGTAACATGCTACAGCTAAATGCAATGGGTTTACCTTGCTGATCCTCTCCATGAGGAGTAAGTCATCCGGATCAATGGGCTGCTCTTGAGGGATGATGGACTGATTTTGTACAGGTACTACATTCTCCTGCATTGAATTGAATCCTTTAAAACTTGGAATTTTAAAATGAGAAGACTTACTAGGGGATTCTAGAGGCTTATTTTTCCTAAAGCTTGCAAACTTGTACTTGGGAACTTCTTGTTTAGAAAATTTTAGCCTCATTTCTACATCCTTTGCAGCAAGCTCTTGAGAAAGATTCTCCTCAAATTGCCTCTTTTTGGCCTCCCATTCCCGCTCATTTGTCTGAGCTTGGTAAGCTTCCTGTCCCTGCTGCCAATCAACCTCCTGCTATCCTTCAATCTCTAACATTTGTCTTTGAAAATTAGAGATTATGTCATCAATGCTCAAGCTATTAACTACTTGAGATTGGGTATGTGAACAAACATGTTGGTTGACATTATGATGGTTTTGCTAAGACTGTTGTTGGACATGTACAAGCTGATGTGCAAACTGAGAAGGGGTGGGAGGGTGGAAAATTGTGGACAATATTGATAATCTCCTGTAACAAAGGTACTCAAACTAAAAATAGTTGCATGCTCATTTTGATATGGTTGATAATTGGGTGTATGAGTAGCATTTTCATGAAATGAGGGATGATAGAACATGTCCTCATAAAATGTAGACATATTGGAGCATTCATATAAACTGGAAATTCATTGAAATTTCTTGTGAAGCAAGAAAACCAGGTTTGAGTTTTCTGAAAATGAGAACATACCAACACTTTGTCTGCCTAAAACTAGTTGTTATTCTTTTGGAGTCACCAGGTATGTAAAGAAAATGCCTCCAAAAGGATGAAACTACTAGTGTACACACCAAACAATAGCAATAAAATGCATAAAAATGAGCTGAGAAGCAGTTCATCGATCCCACCGGGCGTGCCAAAACTGTTAGGGATCCAAATATGCTCCCTAATGCCAAGTTGTGAACAAACTTAGTGGGTTTGGATGTAACATGGGACTGCTTTAAGGTTGTGGGTGTCCTATTCGAAAGTAGATCTCCGGATTATGGGTCGGCTTAGCCTTTTGATGTCACCTAACTACTAATTTTTGAGATTAAGGGTAAGAATTGCATGAAAAATGAACCTAATACTAAAAATATCTAAGGTGATACACAAAAACAACTTGGACTTGATAACAACCTACCACATTCAAATCAATATCATAAAACTTGATTTACACAACTCACTCTCAAATGCAGTTTACATAAGTAATTTATAAGGAGGTCTAGAAATAGGGATTTTAGAAGGAAAACATAGGTTTCACAACTAACAACACTACTAAACAACACAACTTATAACCTGTTAACATACATTTTCTGCTAAATAGATGCATAAGCATGAGACAAGTTTGTAGGGAAAGATGAATTTTCACAAGACAAACTGATCAATCATTAACAACATACATGAAACATGAAATGAGAAGGTAAAAATGCTCTACTTTATTAATTCAAAGTGCTTACTATATCACAAGTCCATATGAGTTACAATATTGCTCCATCAAAATAGCTCCAAAAAACAAGCTATCCTGATGCTGGAAAGAAAGAACTAACTCCAAAATTCCCAAAATGAATATACTTAAGCAAAAAGATCACACAAATCTCATGCCTGCCCATCTAGAAGGTTCTGGTCGGATGAGGCACAAAAGCCAAAAAAAACTTCCAAAATCACTCCAAAAGGCCTCCAAAATGGTGAAAAGTCAAGCTTAGACTCAAGTCATGCTAAAAGTGTGACAAAACTCTCTCCAAAGTTGCACATGTTTCTCAAAAATAGTCAAATACTTCACCCCCACACTCTCCTCATGTCTGCAATTCAATAATTTTGTTTCCCAGCTTTGACTCATGCAATATGTGTGTTTTGAAAACACAAGACTCCAAAAAAAAGGCATTAAAGATAATAACTTGATTAGGTGATTCATAATACATCACTTAATCAAGTTATTTTACATTTCAAAGCAAAATAAAAGGGGGCCACCATCAATATGAATTACATTACATTTGCAATTGAAAAATACCAAAGTGATTAGCAAATCACTTAAATGATATTTTTTATGTTTTGAAACAAATGCAAAAACAATAATGAAATGTCATAATGCTTTCAAAAGGATTAAAAAGATCACAATTCCTCCAAGGCATTTGATCATTTTACCTTTTCTCATTCTGCACTCCAAGGCCACTTGTGGTCAACATTCTTTGATTTGCAAGGCAAAATAAAAGGCTCAAGTTTGGCCTATATGGCCAACCTCCACACTTCTTGGAAGGGGATACTCTAAGTGTTCAAGGCATTAAGGCACTCATGATCAAAAGGTCAAAGGCATGGCCTGACACACTCCATATGTTTAATTGAAACACTTAGCAATCATTTGAAACAAGAAAATAGACTTAAGGCATAAAATGCCTAAGTCATGAACCATACCATTCAGCCCCCATTATGTATTAACATGAGCTCCATTTTTTAAAAACATGGGATAAAAATCTCGTCGGCATTAATAAGGGTCAAACCCTAATCATCAAAAGACAAAAGAATGTGAAAAACACCATTATTTTGTCATCAATCACTTGGCAGAGACATGCTGCCACCATGGGGTTTGGATTTGACACTAGAAATGGTTCTTTGACACTAGTTTTTCATGGCGTTTTATGATGGAAAGTGCATGGAACACAAGGTAATTGCATTTACTTGACAAAAATGCATTTTTCCATTTTTTTGGAGCTTCTCCATTGATTTTAGGCCGCGACCTGTAGCATTCTCTAATCATGTGTTTCTGTTCTTTTGGTTGTTACTTCGTTTCACCAAACAACCGCCATGAGGGGCTATGAAGCTCGAACAAGGTCCATTCCATACAACCAAAATGCTTTCATAATCGAGCTTGAGCTCGGGTAAGCTCCCATCTGACCTCTGTATTGATTCTTTGCTCTTTTATTCATCAATAAAAGCTTGAATGGAGCTCTTTCATTGTCAAAATGGAGTAAAGTTTAGCTTTTTTGTATATGAAGTTGAAGTGAAGAAAAACACCAAGTTTCTTTGTGATTTTTTGAAGACTTCTGCTCCTTCAGGCCGCAGACAAGAAAATAGAGAAAGGCTATTTTCAATGATTTTTAACTTCTTCAAACTCCATGAATACTTGTGAATGGCTCTGCAATTGCAATTTTGGTAAAAAGAACCAAGTGGGTTTTCTGTTATATCTTCATTTTCTTGTATTATGCATTTTAAATCAAAAAACTGAAGTGGGTTTCATGGTTTTGAAGAAAACTCAATTTTTTTTGCAAAAACACAAGTGGGTTTTTGTTCATTTGCAGAAATTTATGATTCCTCTAAAAAAACCCAAGTGGGTTACCTTCAATTTTAAACAGATTGCATTTCATTAAAAACCCCCAGGTGGGTTTTGGTGTGTTTTGAAATGAGTAGACCTTTACAGGTTGTGGCCATGAAAATTGGACTAAACCCCCTTGCATACTGTCATTTCCCATAAAGAATACCGTACTCTGTCCTTATGTGACACAACTGCAGCTTGCTCCTAATACTCTTCACACACTTGTCACCATTGTTTGGTATTGCTATGTCTTCTTATACTGAAATATGACATCTTATGGGATTATAACACTATCCATTGTATATTGTTGTGTGGAGTTGTTAAAAAAAGAAGAAGTCATTACTCTCTCAATATGATTGAAATAAATTTCCTTCATAAGTCTTTCATTCACTCCTCAAGACCTTTTCATCAATCTTTATGTTGCTGTTTAATCTTCATACTTATTGGACTTTGCACTGGGCTTTGCCTCATAATACTGTCATGATTGCTTCCTAAAATATTTTAATTCCTTTGCAACTCACTGTGCTAGCACTGTGATGTTTTCTTTATTGCATCTTTAGGAATTTGGCTATGACTATATTTTATACTTGTGACTCTATTTTAAAATGTCCACTGTCACTTTGATTGGGGCTGTTATGCTCCTTTGGATTTCAAAAGGTTTAATCCAATCCCTCTAGTGATTGTCATGGTCACCTACAAGGGAAACAACCTTGCAGTCTCTTGTCGATCACCTGAGGGCTTGTTCTTGTAATGACAAACATAAATCTGCCTTCCTTGAAGGACCGCCACCTTACAATATCTTTTACTATCCTTGATTTCTACTATCATGAGCTTCTATCTAGATTTATCAACAGGAAATATGGTGATAAGATTGGAGTTTGTTTGATGGTTGACCAAAATTTTGTCAACTGATAAAGTATGTGAAAACCATATGACCATGCTGCTTCTCATATTGATGCAATTGTATCTATGCTTTACTTTGGAAATTTTAAGCAATATAAGGAACCTTTTAAGGAATACCTGGCAAGAGACGGGGATGAAAACACAAATTTAGCAACGTGGATCAAACTCCAACAAACTCTTGGAATCTCTATGCAAACAATTGCTAGTCCCATGCCATATTTCTCTTGTTCTTTTTCCATGACACCCATGATCTTGATTGTCATTCTTTGTAGCTGATACATTCCTTTCTATGACTGCTACCTCCTAATGTTTGTGACCATACTCTCATTTCCACACATGACTGTCAATGCATATGATTGTCCCCTCAACTCTATCTCTCTGAGATACTACTGTTAAACTTTAGTAATTGTGCCTGTCCTTTTAAACTTTTCATAGTGTCTCATTTTTTTCATATTCATTATTGTAGGAAGTCACACCAAGACTACTCTAGACTATCATGCCTTCTTCTCTGAAGATCACATAATTCTTAGGAATGTGTGTACATTTAAGAATTCTTCCCTCAAACACTTCACCTTTCATACAATGTGTGTTGGAATTTATAATCAAGAACTTGGAACATTCAAGAATTAGATGCTAAAATACACAATGTGTAGTTTGGTGGTAAGTTTGAGACAAAAATCTTGATTCCACACCTTTCAACATTATAAGGGCACCTCTACCATATAGGACTATCTTATGTTCTTCATCTCAAACCTACTACCCTCACTGTCACACAACCGTCCTGGGTTTGCATCTATTGAAAGAACTTTTAAAAGGCACCCTTACATTGTCAACTATGCATTGTATCACCATTTTCAACTGTCATTGTGAATGACAATGACCTTACTCACTGTACTTATTTTCACAATTGCACATATTGATAAGCATTAGGAATTCCATTTTCCTCCAATGATAAGAATTCTCTAGTTTATTCTTTTGTTTTCTGTAGCTTTTGCAAATGTGGGAGAGCACCATAACACAGACCACTAGTAGATAATGAAAATTTACCTTGCTGCCCTGTAGCATGCATTCATGACTGTATTCATTGATGTTGTCTAGTTCATTCCCTTAGGACCACCCCTTGTAGACTCTTAAAAGTTTCTGTCCTATTCACTTGTATGATGACCTTGGCTTCAAAAGGGGTCACCTTGTGTTGCTTCATGATTGCCCCAACCATTGCTTGTTCCACATGTTTACTACCTGATTCCCTCAACGATTGTTTACCTTTTCAATCATGTGCCACAATTAACACTGTCTCCTCACTTTGATCCTAGTGGGTAGACACATGTCACCTATGTTGGTGACCTGAAAGCTCACCGTCCTATGTGATGTGTGGTTGTACAATAGGGTTACGGTGAGAGGGACCTGACAATACTCTTGATTGCTCCCTCATTATTTAAGAGATGAATAATTGAACTTGATGCATCTTTTGAATCTAATAATGAAAGTTGATCAACTAGTGTGATTCCATATTGATTTAATGCATTAAGAACAGGTATATCTTTGATCAAGTTGCTGAATTTCCTATTTCTCTCAAAGCATGCTGAGATCTACCCTCGTGGGAGCCAGATTTACCCCACATGTTGCATTTAAATGAATCAAAACAGTAACAAGAGTTGTCCTAAATCTGCACATGAAGCAAAGGAGTTAGAAAATAGATGCATATTTTGGATGTGTTTGATGACTTCATTGTTTTCCAGGACATCCAAGGTTTGCATGCTTATTTAATGCACTTAGGGATCAGTTTATACATGCATAGGTAAGCGTGTATGTAAGGTTTTAGATATTTCATTGCTTAGAGCACTGCTCTAATGTCATTATTATTGCCATATGCAGGAGCTAGGAGAACTACGTAGCTATGCATGACACAAGCAACTCAGGTCAGTAGTAGGACAAGATGACACCTTCAAAACTAGTTATTATCAAGCAATGATTGGTCTCCACCCTTATATGCACATTCTATTTATTTACTTATTCATGTATAAATTGTTTCTTTATTTTCATTGAATAAGTAAAGTTAGTCCCTTGGCTTGTGAGGGACATGTACACTTCATGATTATCAATAAAGATTACATTTGTACACATATAGCAGACTATGGTTTACCTTTTAAATGTTTAAACAAAAAAAACAAAAAGAATAAACACTAAACCTGATTTCAGCTAAAAGCTAAAAATTAGGTAACAACCCTATCCAAGGATATCTAAATGTATATCTAAAAAGATCTTCTAGGATGCTAAAATATTAGCTAATCATTCATTAAGAAGAAGGAATTTTCGACTTGGCCAAAGATCTTTAAGTTTCTATTTTCAAATTCTCACACCATTCTACATGACCTCATATTGAAAATAAGAAACTTAACTCTAACCAAATTCAACATATTTATATTTTGATTGAAATAGATCAAGGAATTCCACACAAAGAGGGCTATATTGGTCCCACACAAGGTCATCCTTTTACACAATCCATAAGAGGCCAAATTTAATTAGATTACTACCCAACTACATTATTTTCCACATCTAAGAACCCTATTAAAGGTGAACATCTTGGGAATGAAGGAATTATTTTCTAGATTCAAGTACTTGTGCTCAAGTATTCTCTCCCATATCAAAGAATGTTCCTCTACACACCATCTTTAATATAATTTGGTAGCAAGAGCTATATAGTTAAGGAGGGAAGATATCAAACCTTATCCACCTCTCTCTTGAGGCTAACAATTTTTTCCTAGTTAACTAAATGCTATTTATTTTTCTTTACATTTCTTTCCAAAATAAAATTTCTCATATTACAGTCTAAATCACGATGAATGCCTTTCGGAGCTAAAAGAGCCATAAATATATAAAATACGAGAGTTTGGATCATAGATTTAAGACATACAATATGACTAGCCAAAGAGAGGTATATATCTATCCAATGACTAATATAATGCTTAATAGAACCTAACCTAAGATTCCAATATTTCTTCCCAAGAAAAGTAGAAGAAATAGGGATGCCCAAATATTTGAAAGGAGAAGAAACAAACTAGAAATAAAGAATATTAGCAATATGTTCCTCAAGATGAGGGTTAATATGGAAGAAGAAAAGCTAAGCCTTCTATTCATTCAAGAGTTGACCAAACAGTAGTATAAATTTCAAGAGCTCATGCCTAAGAGAAATAGCTTCCTCAAGAGTGGCATTTCCCATCAACCAAGTGCCATCCAAAAATAAAATATGGGCACATGGATCCATATCTTAGACCATGTGAAATAAAAAATAGAGTCAAAACACTTGAGATACATTAAAAACTTGCCAAGTCCTTCCATGGAAATGAGAAAAAGAGGATCTCCCTAATACACCTATTTTAGAATAAAAACTTGTAGAAGAGAACCATTTATAATCACATAAAGAAAGATATATAACAATCCATGACTCATTGAATATCGAAGGGCACACAATCTACTGAGAGGGGGGGAGGGGTGAATCGGTAGATCTAATCAATTCAAAATTCTCAACTTCAACACAAAATATTAGATCGTGCAACTTGAATCTTTACTCCTACTCACCACATAAGAAATTAAAACATAAAAGAGTAAAGCACACAAGTGAACACCAGATATACATGGAAACCCAATATGTGAAAAACATAGTGACAATAACTGCTTGGATCTAATACCCAAATCCAACTTCACAGTGCATAAAATATACAAGTGAAATTCACACACTGAAGTAGACACCAACCTACCATAGATACCAATCCCTATTTTGTTTGTAGGCACCAACCTACTGGAGAGATGAATCCCCAATTGAATCAGTACAAAAGGTAGAACACCAATCCTATCGAAATACAAAGATAATGCTTGTGGATATTCTATGTAACTCAACACGTATCAGAGTCACAAATGACACTCTTCCTCACTGCATATGATCTTATGATACTTAACACACATTGAAATGAAACTCTCCCTTTTATATTCACCACCTTCTCTTCAATTTGGACTAGCAACCAAATTTTCTTCACATAGGTGTAATTCTAATTCACCTAGTTACACTATGCATCCACACAATAGAGAAATATATACATGACATCACATTAATACTCTTATATGTCATCGAGGGATCTATAAATAGCCATGACAACATAAGGTGGACATAAATTTAAATTACATGAAACATGTAACAAATCGGTCCAATTTTTTTTTTTTTTCCGCTAAAAGAACATGATACTATGCTGACTACCACAAGAACCTTAATCACATCCTATCTTAACACCACACAAAATATTTGAATTTTGCATGCTACTAGCTATTACTGCACACACCTTGAAATCCAACTGGTTGACATACAAAAATAAATAACCTTTTTTCACTTCAATATTTTTTGCATGCTGAACATATCCTTCAAAAACTCTAAAATATGATAGATTTAATGTAGACATACTCTTCTCTGAAATCACAGATCAAAACTAGATTTCTGAAAGAAATGCTGACCACAATTGTATTGCCAGAAAAATCTCTCTGTCTTGAAAACTAAACTAAACATTTCAATGCAAAATTTTGGACCACCATTACCATAGAGAATAGATGCAAGCATGATATTGCAAGCATACAAAAGATATACAAACACACCTTAGCAATTAGTAATATATATTTTTTGATTTTGCATCCTGATAGTAAAATTACCATTACAAGATTACCCTTACACAAAGAACTCCTTTGACATTATACTTCTTACTGCAACAATGACATTACTGAGAACCTTTAACATCAATGACAACCTATGTTCATTAATAATTATCATCAAAACTAAAAGAACATAAAATATCTTCTAAAAAATTCTAGTAGACCCTATCATAAGCCTTAGAAAGATCAAGAATTATGAACATATAACTTTTCTTGTTAACATGAATAAAGTGAATAGCTTCTCAGACAATAATAATACCATTGAGAATTTTTCAACCTTGAATGAAACCACCTATTTTGGAGAAATAATAAAGGGAAGGAACTATAGCCATTCGATAATAGTTTTAGAAAAATATTATACATAGTATTATAAAGAGCTATGGGCCAGACATAGAAAAAAATAAAACATGATCTCCCTTAGGAATAAAAGCCAAAAATAAGTTATTAAATATTTGTTTTCATTAGAAGCCTCCAAAATGTCATCGTTGACAGTAACCATAAAAGATTGAAAGAACTTAATAAGAAAACCATCTAGACTTGATTTTTTTAAATCTTTTTCATTATAAAAAACCACTTCTTCTAGCTCATCCATAGAAATGCTTGGCCATTGATGAAAGCATTATCTTGAGGGAAGATAAGTTTAGGAATATAGTTCAAAATTATTTTCCTATTATTAGCAAACAAATCAATGGGCGTTTTGACTGTAATTCACAAAAGAAAGAAACAAACTTTTATTGGATAGATTCAATCCTAGAAACATCATCTTTTTGAATCTCCTTGAAAGCCTTAACATGTTTTTGCACCAAAACAAAGTGGTGGAAAAAAATTCTTGTTCCCTATCTATAACCATTTAGCATGGGATTTTTGTTCCCTCATGATTTTCTCTTGAAGCTCATTTTTTTCTGATTCATTTTAGAGTTTAGAATGTTGAGGGTGATCCCACAATACTGGTTTACAATATTTGGCCAAATTGGACATGTTGAACTAATTTTTTTTAACTAAATCTTCACTTTTGGACACCTATAGTGGCTAAACCGCGAGGAATTTGGAGATGATGCAAACTAGTGATTTGTGACATTTTGTCTGTAGATTCTAAATATAATTTTTTCAAATTTTTTGGAATCATATTGCTCTTCTTTTTCCATTTCCTTCGAAAACTAGTTTTTAACAGTAAACACCATTTTTAAAGAGTGACATCATTGGCTAACACATAATTTTTTTCTATGAAGGATAAAATTCTATTTTTTTTGAATTTAGATTTATAACTACGATATCTAGTGCATGGAATTGGTTTCATAGCATTTCATTGAATATTTTTTTGTTAATTAAGTTTCAAAGTCAAACCAGTTACAATTTAGACATGATTCACTAGCTAAAGCATAACTTTTTTTTGTATGTATCAAAATTCTTTTTTTTTGGTTAGATCAGGGACGCCAATATCTAGTGCACTGATATTTTTCAATTTTTTTTGATAATCTGCTATTTTTCCACATGTGCAGAATAAAGAGCTTGATTTATGGTGAAAAACCTATGTTTAATCAAAATAAAAAATATATATAATAAAACCAAAATATATTAAAATTATATTCGATGGATAGCTCATTTTGAGGACTACCATCATCTAGTTGGGTGTGTGAAGTCTCCTCCGTTTTCATCCTCAACTCGAGCTTTGAAAGGATTTTTTTTGTAGAGATTTGGTAGAAGAGGGGGAGAAGCTGGAAAAGGGGGTTCGAGTGAACCCCCTTGACCCTTTTGAGTGAAGGGGGTTCGCTTGAACCCCCCCTTTTTTTGATTTTTCCCTTAATTTTCTTAAAAAAATGTGTCATAATATGGTTCGAGCAAACTGGGCATGGAAAAAGTGGTTCGCTCAAACTAGTGGTTCGAGTGAACCCTTTTTGGGTTCGTATGAACCCTATAGTTCATGCAAACCCTTTAAAACCTAAATTTTTGATTGTGGGAGTGTTTTTGCAAATTTCCTTCCTCAAAAAAATTGTAAACCAATATTATGGGTTTACCCTTGAGTTAAGAGATCCTTTATTAAGACCCGTTCCTAAATAAAACCTTGAATCTCTACCAATTTAGATAAAATATAATTCAAGAGGATCCTAGGGTGTAAAAGAAATGTTGCATGACCCAAAAATATTTTCTTTTACTTTTTTGTTTGTTTGTGGATTTCAATAACATTCTAGATAATATTCAATCAACACGAAAACATCATGTAGTTCATCTCACTTATGTAGTTCAGTATGTAATTGATAACACATGATCTACTTAGAGTTTATAATGTCCTATTCAAATTTCAAGATATTTGGATCACCACAAAGGCATAATCCACCTCTAAAATTATTTTTAGGAATAATAGAACAATGCTCATTTTCATTGTTTAAGGCTTCTAATTTTTTTTTAAGTTTACAACAACAAAGGAGTACATTTCTAGTTTCAATAGACCTAGGGGAGGTTTTAGTATGAACCACATCAAATTTTATCAAACCAAAATTACCTCACTCATTCTAGAAGGTTCTCCCTACATATTTGGCCAACTAAACACTTTACAAGGTGTTTATTCTTACACCACCTTGTAGCTAACTAAGATCATTCCTAAGGCTAGGAGCTACTATATAAATATCACTCAATCATTTGAAGATATTCAAGTTGAAGGTTTGAGATGAGAATAAAGTTTGAGCATTGTATTGCAATATCTTTTGAAATATATAATTTATAATCAAATGGTTGAGGCCTAGCATGTTTTAGGTCCATTGCATCAAATATTGATGATATAATTCTAATTATTGAGTATATATAATGAGCCAAGTTGATTTTCATACAATTTTTTTTTAGTAACATTGTATATTAGATGTGTGTGTGCACATGTGTGTATTTAAGTTAAGATTGCATGATTGGACAATCCTTTATTAGACCCTCCATCCATGACTATATCAAGTGATATTAGAGAATAAGGTTTGGAATCCTACTAAGAATGAAAAGGATGGAATCTTGAGAGTGAAATATTTCAATATTTTTCTTGTTGATAGATCATGTAATTGAGGTAGCTTGTAGATATATTATAGAGTCTAAAGTAGTCACAAGGAATTTGTAAGAAAATTACTGAACTTGAGGCACTCAACATTAGATTTGTAAAGAGAAAAATTTGAAAATATGAAGCAAATTGACCGCTAATTATGAGGAAATTTGTGAAAGGAAAATAAATGAAAGTAAAGGATATTTCCCTCTACATAGAGCATCAATAGTGGAATAATCTAATAGCAACATACATAAAGAGAGTATGAGAGATGAAGAAAAGTTGTAAAAAAGGTGTATAAATCATGAACCAAAGACATGATATGATAAATAATTTTAGTGAATGTACAAGGTGAGTATATAGAGCATCAAAATATTAGGTAATATACAAGAAAGTATTCAACGATATAAAGGATGAGGGGGATAAATATGAGACCTAGAGCTAGGGTTTCTATTATGATGGAAAGATCCCTAGAAATGAAATTACAAATATGATATTTGATGATGAAAGATCTTGCAAGTAGATTTTATATATTACAAAAGGATGAAAAAAATAGTTTTGGATGTGAGCAGGAATGATGAAGAAGAGGTAGAGATTAAAATAATAAGATAGAAGGTGGTAGCACTAAGAGATGAAGTATGTTGAATGAAATATTTGGCACCAAGAAAATTGTAGACATATTTCTATTGAGGATTATGAAGAATGTGGAACTAGAGGAAGATCAGGATGAATTTAAAGGTGATGATGTTGTAGATAAAGTATAAGTGTTAATCAATATGGTAAATAATATTTTATATAGGATGAAAAGCTTTGAGGTGAATGGCAAAAAAACCTAGAGACTAGTTCAAGTAGAGAGAGGAATAATTAGATAATGAATACATGGAAGTAATTTTAAACCTACTAGAGGGAGATGGAGAATTAAATGATTGGGAAGATCAATACATTGTATAACAAGGAAAGAAGAGTTGAGAGGTGTGAATTGTGAATAAGATAGGTTTGAAGGTTTGGATATTGATGAGAATGATGAAGGTGAAACAAATTAAGATAGTATACTTGTAGAGATAATACTTAAAGAAGAATGCAATAAGTTGGTGAGAAACAATGAAGAAATCCAAGGTATGAGAAATGAGGGAGTAAGAAGTAATTTATGGAATACAAATGAAGCATTAATATAGTTTTTAATGGAAGAAAATAAGTCAGCTATAGGTTAGAATATAATCTCTAGAGTTGTAGAGGATGAAGCATCAAGAGAAGAGGAGATACATATGAACAAAATGGTGTATAGTGCAATAAATATGAATCAAATAGGTTGTAGTGGAACTAAGAAAATTAGAGAGTATATGGTGGATTTGAGAAAAAGTGTGATAAGTATAGGGCAAGTGAATCATGTTTTGAGATAAACATAGATGAATGTGTAGAAGAAATGAATGATCACAAGGAAAGATGGAGATTTGAAGGCAAGGAATAATGTAAAATAAGTTGTGATACTAAAGGGGGTAAATGGAATAGATGTGGTAGCAAAAAATAAATGGAAAAAAGTAGGATCTAAGAATAAGTGGAAAAGGTGATAGAGAACATGATGAAAGTAATTAGGTAATGGAAAAATGTGTTGGTTTGTACTATAATGGAATACCATATAGATATGAAGAGAAAAATGAAAAAATATTTTGGCACATATGATATAATATGTAGTAAGATTCCATAATAATAAAATAGACATATAGAAGTAGTTGCATTTGTGAAGGTAGTAGTCAATGCAGGTTTGGAAAATAGGAAAGGTTGGAAGAATATTATAGGATACTTTGGTATGAGTATTGTATTGGTAATTATAGGTGGATAATGGAACAATATATAGTACATTGATAAGGAAAAATTAGGGAATTGGATCCCACAATTGAGGAAGATGTTAGGAGATGGTAAAGACAAAAAAATCATAACAAGATTGGATGGTTTGAGTTGAGGAAGAAAAGGGATGAAAGTTTTAGAAGGAGAATAGATTGGTGGAAGAGATTTAGTTCTAAAAGAGTGAAATGGAGGATGAAATAACACTTGAGTAGGAGGATACGTGCAAGAAAAAATATGGGAGTTAGAATATGGCCTAGTTCCTTAAGATTGGTAGAGATGGAAGGAGAAACAACATTGGTTTGATCCCAACATCCTACCCGTGTGTTGCGGGTGCACTAAGGCTAGTTTCAAACTGAAAGAGTGATTCTATCACTCAACCCTTATCTGTGATAATTATGAGTGACCATTTTTTCCTTTATATCTTGCATTTTTGTTTTGTAATTGTTATTTAGTTTTTGTTTGTGTAGTTTGTTTTAGTTCAATATTTTATAGTTTTTAAATTGCATTTAAAAAATAAAAAACATCAATGAAACAAAAAATGTTAAATTGTAAATCAAGAACCATAAAAAATAAACCTAAATTGGACACATTTAACTTAGAAATAAAAACCCTAAACCCTAGGTTCCAAAAAAAAAAGGTCCCTAAAAACTAATTTACCTAGGTTAATCCTTGGAACTAAACCCTAAAACGTAAACCTAAAACCCTATTTACCCTAAAACCTAAACCTAAAACCCTAATATTTTCACCTTTTAGATAGTGCAACTTGAACTTGTACAATCAATACTTTCAATGTAACCTTTTGTATTGAGAAAAGAGCAGATGTTTCTTAACTAGTTCAACAAATCATAGCATAAATTTATGAGGTTGATTTAATTAGGATTGATCATGTTTCTATGTTACACCATTACCATAATGAACTATAGTTTAAACATTATTATTTTTTAGTATGGTTACAAGTTTAAATCTCACTAGGATTGATCATATTTCTCTTCTTCATTGAGTAATTTCAGTTTGAAAATTTCCCTCCTTCCTTGCTTTATTTTGTGTCCTCCTTGTCATTGGTTCTTAACTTTCACTTCACATAATTTTAGAAGTATCCCTCCTTGGAGGTTTCTTACATTTTTTATTTGACATAGATATGTTTTCATGCATCAAATATCTAAAGAATTATATAGTAAAGATATAATTTCTTCCACTTTTGCATGATAAATTATGCACACCAATTCACATGTATAAATATGATTTCATTGTACAACTAAAAAAATTAGTGAAGTCTTTGTACTTAAAGAATCCATTTCAATATGTGAATAGAGCTCAAGCTCATCTTTCCTTATTTTGTACATTGAAATTACCACTAGAATATATCTGTGTCCCTTTGAATGTCTTCTATTAATTTTTTATTCTTATCTTTAGTATGCTTTGAAAACAATGAATGAGATTATAAATTAATGTTAGTGTTAAACTTATAATTTCTTCTTAACTACTTTTTCCCACTATAGAGATCTTGTGTCTCTTATCATGAAATTTTAAAATTTAGATAAATCAATTTATGTCCTCGGATTTAATTAAATTCTATGTCATACTTGATAAATACATGAATTCACAATTGGTATACCTTAGCTCTATAGATATACTCTTGTTGGGAAACAACCACACCTATGAGTAAACTTCCCCTCGCCCCAAAAGATAAAGCTCTAGACCCATAAAAACTTAGAAGAATAAATTACTTATTGATGAATTAGCTAATTAATGATAGGCTTGATATTTATGAGCTCCATTGAGCACCCTTGTCTAACAATAATCCTAATTTAAATAGAATCTAGTATAATTTTTACTTGAATTAAACTACATGGTTTTCATCATTTACCCATTTTGACACTCATTCTTGAGTTGTTCATAACCTAAATTAGTGGGGACCTTTCCTTCTCTTTTTCCACCTTTATATGTAATAAAAGACACTCTAAACAACCCCTAACCTCCTATTAACACCCAATTTGAGAAATCAAAGTTATATATCTACATGTGTCTTATTTAAATTCATTCTTTAGTCCTTTACCTATATAAATTAAATGGTTCCTCACCTCATGTTCACAATCTCTATTTACTAATCTTCTTATTTAATTTTTCCAATAATGATTCAAAGAAGCCTCATTGTTGATATCGTAGCCTTTCGTGAGCTCTCAATTCTCTATACATTTTATCCAACTCCTAGTTTAAATGTTGATCTAGTGATTTATTTATATTTAAGTCTTAAGTCTTTACCTTAATCCATGTGGTTTTATTTATTTTAAATAAATCAATTAACGTATATCATCAAATTTGGCTATAGTTTAAGTATCAAGTGATATCTAGCTAAAAATAAGTTTATGGGGCCTTCTTTTAGGGGATTCACTTAATGAACCAATGACATAGTGCATTCATTCATAGGGTTCTAATAAAACCCCCTAATTTCATTTCTACCCATTAGAGTTATAATTAGAACTTACCTCCCTATTTTCACTGAGAGGTATCCAATGCACCACATATAGATCTAACTCAAAACTATTTATAATTGAACCATCCTGACATTTATTAAAGGTTTAACATAAAATACCTACATGAATTATGGAAAATATGTCATCCTCTACAAAGCTTTGATGTAGAAGCACTTATACAACTCAACATATGAGTTCCCTTTCCATGTACACAAAATGTAATTTAGTGCATCCTTAGATATTTTAGATATCTAAATTATAGTATACATATTGATATAAATTATATAGTGGATTTATATTTTAGATATACTTGATGATTCTTCTTGGAAGGGTTACTAAAAGGTGTTCAATAATTACTTTTAAGTAACATGTAGGTAGGATTTTATTAAAATTGTATGACCTTGGTGTGATAATTATCTCCATTTTTAGTTGCATTCTAAGAATTGGTAGTAACAACAAACCCTTCATATTAACAACCACACACTGGACTCAATTTAATGTGTACATGCTATGGATTTTTAATGTTATGGATTTTTTAATGTTATAAATCGAGTGGTCTTCAAATGAAATGTATTTTGAATTTGTGCATGTTCAATGTGATTTTCAAATAACTTTCAAATTGTGTGCATTATTTAATTAGTTTGTTGATATATTTTTTAATTGTTTAACATGCAGTTGCCATTTCATTGTTCACATGGATCTAGAATTTAACATAGATGATTTTATGCTTGATACAAAAATTCCTATAGATCCCATACATCTAGATCTGCCACCAAAACAAAACCCCACACCTCCACACTTTCCACCTCCTAACCCCCACCTCCTGTAGTAGATTAGGCTCAGTTAAGAGAGAGCATTAGAGAAAACCTTATTGTGATTCAGGAAATATAGATCTAATAAAAAATGAGCCTAGAATCCCCCTCCATCTCGCATGGTTTGCATCTACGATGCAAACTATTGTTGATTCTGTTCGATCTTTTGATGCAAACCTAGATAGGTCCATCAATGGAGAGAAGAGAGGAGACAATTCTATGCAGATGGATTGTCCTATAAATAAATTAATGACCTTAAAATTACCAAAAAAGCCATGTGCCAACATTTTCTTAACCCCCAAACAAACCAACCAATGCCACCCACCAAAAAATGAATTTCAATTTTATGGTGTAGGCACCTACAAATAGCTGCAATTTTTAGGATAGATGGTGGATGGTGTTTGATAATTCGCCACATGGAAATTCTAAGGTGCCCCTATACTTTTTGAGAAAGTTATGGGCTGAGTTTGAGTTGGGTTTAAAACCCAACTATTTTGATATGAGGTCATTTCAGGGAGTTGGGCGTGGCATGCCCCAACATAGACTAGGAGCACATGTAGATCGTTAATGACGTGCTATGATTGCTCTTATTGTTCCTCCTCCTTCTCCTGGTGTTCTCACTGCATTTCAACAACAGACCATGTTATCAACATTAGGAGCATTGAGTTCACTTTTAGGACATCTCACTCATTAGACTACACATGCGGAAACTAAAGTGGCCAATAGAGAGCATGGAGGCTCGGGCTATAGGAATACTCATGAATCCACTTCAGGTGACCCACATGCATCTGGGATGGAGTCATATATGAGTTTACTATATTCTGAGGATCATCCTACGTAGGTATGTTCATCTTTTGAACTTAAATTTAATTTGTTTGAAATGTGGAAAATTCATATAAATAATAACATCAAATTATATATATAATATAATATTAATTCAATAAGTGTTCGATGTAGCTGCATGATCACATGATGCCTGAAACTCAATATGATCGTGTCTATATGTCAAGTGCTGTAGATCTAGGCCCACCTTTTGGTCAGGTACTTGAACCAATATATATTAAATAATTTGTGTGGATATATCTAATTTAATTTGAATTTTTACACATGTGTGAAATGACATATTATATCTAGATTCAGGGAGGTCATACGATACCTAGTACTGACCAACCATAGGTTGTGGTGAGTGCTCCTGAGACATCATCAACTCAGGTGCATGCTTTCAAAATTTTGTTAAGTTTAAATTAAATACACATCATAGATCTAATTTAATTTTTTCATTTACATACACATGTGTGAATGATCTATACAAATTTTTGTACATCTATATGTAGGGATTTCATGAGATACCCATGGCGGGCGCACCTGAGAGATCGTCAACATTTATGCATGGATAATCTCAGGTGCGTGATCATGAGGTCATATCATTCGAGGTTGTAAACTTTACTAAATCTCCTATACAATTTACAGACCTTTTAAATATATATATATGACGTTTTAACATATTGTTTGCTTTATATGAATATGCAGGATATAGTAGATCAAGCATTTGGATCTTCTCAAGTGAAAATTATGCTACCCATTAAACAAAATGTGCCAATAGATTCACATGATCATATGGTAATTTATGCATACTAAAAATCATTTTTACTATATTTACTAGATATTTAATTAAATTTATTTTTATCTAAAAGTTTATATTTTCAAGTTTAAATATGTTTAATTATATCAAAATTTCTAAATAACTTTAAATCTAATTTCAAGTTTCTTGTACTCTTTTACAACATGATGCAGGTACATCTAATCAACATGGGACAAAGAGGAGTCTTGATATGACTGATCAACCTGATAGTTAGATGGTTTTAAATTTTATGGACTATAGATTTCTAGTTTTATTTAAATATGTGTTGGACTTGACATATACATTTTGAACATGTTATTTCATGGACCATTTCACATACATTATATCAATTAATATTATCATATTTGTGTTTATTTATGTTAGTTGACTTTAACATGATGATTATATATGCAGTCAATTATGATCGTGTTATGTTCATTTTGATGATTATATGCACTTATGTATGTATAGATATTTTATCTAATTTTCAAGTAATACATGTACTATATAAATTCTTATCTAGAATCAAATTTCATATATAATTTATCACATGGTTAGGTGACAAATTAAAACATTCCTTAAATAGTTTAGATCATATTCATAATAAATTAAGGGTAGGTAACTTTAAGTATTTTCCAATTCTAGCAAATATTTGAATCAATAAACAAAAATCTATCTCCTTGTCTATATAAAATATATAATCTATACAATTGAACAATTATATAAAATGTGGTAAATACAAGACATGAAATGTATAATCTATAAAATTGGAACAAGATATTTAAAAAGTGACTAATAAGTTCATTGAAGTTCATACATTGAAAAAACATATTTAATGTATATTGATGTTTAATACAACTATATAACATGATGAAACATATATGTGCATGTAGATACAATTAAAGCTTATCCACTTTTAGGTGAAGACCACAAATTGATATTTACATAGTCTCTTGATAAAATATTTTTTTAGTGACAATCACATGGTAGACCGACTTGATGAGAACCTGCAAAAATAATTAATATAAGTAAAGTAACCATAGTTTTTTATGAGTCATTTAAGTAAATAATTCACATGAGAAAATAACAATATATTGTAAAAGTTAGAAAACTGGATCTTATAAATTCCATACAAATTAGAATGATGTTTACCATAGGATGGATTAAGGGGACCTAAGAGGATATAGCTTAAGGGGGGTCCTAAGAGAATTCCTTAAGGGGAGTTAAGAGGATGGATTGATGGGATGCAAGAGGGTTGATTAATGGGAGTTGATAGAATGACTTAAAGGGATGTAAGAAGGTGGATTAAGGGGAGTTGATAGAATGAGTTAAAGGAATGTAAGAGGGTGGATTAAGGGGATGCATGTCATGAACCATAGGATATGGCTTAAGAGGTCCTAAGAGGATGGTTTAAGGGGAATTATGAGAGTGACTTAAGGGATGCAAGATTGTGGATTAAGGGTATGTAAGAGTATATGACTTAAGGGTCCTTTAATATGATGTCTTAAGGGGATGAAAGAGGGTGGATTGAGGGGAGTTGATAGAATGAATTGAAGGGATGTAAGAGGGTGGATTAAGGGGAGTTGATAGAATGAATTAAAGGGATGTAAGAGGGTGGATTAAGGGGATGCATGTCAAGAACCTTAGGATATGACTTAATGGGTCCTACGAGGATGGCTTAAGGGGAATTATGAGAGTGACTTAAGGGATGCAAGATTGTGTATTAAGGGTATGTAAGAGGATATGAATTAATGGTCCTTTAAGATGATGGCTTAAGGGGATGAAAGAGGGTGGATTAAGGGGAGTTGATAGAATGACTTCAAGGGATGTAAGAGGGTGGATTAAGGGGAGTTGATAGAATGAATTAAAGGGATGTAAGAGGGTGGATTAAGGGGATACATGTCATGAACCTTATGATATGGATTAATGGGTCCTAAGAGGATGGCTTAAGGGGAATTATGAGAGTGACTTAAGGGATGCAAGATTATGGATTAAGGGAATATAAGAGGATATGAATTAAGGGTCTTTTAAGAGGATGGCTTAAAGGGATGCAAAAGGGTGGATTAAGGGGAGTTGATAGAATGACTTGAAGGGATGTAAGAGGGTGGATTAAGGGGAGTTGGTAGAATGAATTAAAAGGATGTAAGAGGGTGGATTAAGGGGAGTTGATAGAATGAATTAAAGGGATGTAAGAGGGTGGATTAAGGGGAGTTGAGAGAATGAATTAAAACCCTAAACCCTAAACCATAGGACCTAAATCCTAGGAGATGAACCCCAAACCCTTAAAACCCATATAGATTTTCTATTCTAAGCATTTCATGAACCCTAGAAACCCTAAACCCTAAACCATATGACCTAAGACTAGGAGATGAACCCTAAACCATTAACCCATACAAATTTGTTATTCTAAGCATCTCATGAACCCTAGAAACCCTAAACCCTAAACCATATGACCTAAAGCCTAGGAGATGAACCCTAAACCATTAACCCATATAGATTTGTTATTCTAAGCATCTCATGAACCCTAGAAACCCTAAACCCTAAACCATATGACCTAAAGACTAGGAGATGAACCCTAAACCATTAACCCATATAGATTTGTTATTCTAAGCATATCATGAACCCTAAACCATTAAAAACCATATAGATTTGTTATTCTAAGAATCTCATGAACCCTAGAAACCCTAAACCCTAAACCATATGACCTAAATACTAGGAGATGAACCCTAAACCATTAACCCATATAGATTTGTTATTCTAAGAATCTCACGAACCCTAGAAACCCTAAACCATATGACCTAAAGACTAGGAGATCAACCCTAAACCATTAACCCATATAGATTTGTTATTCTAAGCATCTTATGAACCCTAAACCCTTAAAACCTATATAGATTTGTTATTCTAAGCATCTCATGAACCCTAGAAACCCTAAACCCTAAACCTTATGCTAAACCATTAACCCATATAGATTTGTTATTATAAGCATCTCATGAACCCTAAACCCTTAAAAACAACACAAATTTGTTATTCTAAGCATCTCATGAACCCTAGAAACCCTAAACCCTAAACCATATGACCGAAAGATTGGGAGATGAACCCTAAACCATTAAACTATATAGATTTTTTATTCTAAGCATATCATGCACCCTAGAAACCATAAACCCTAAACCATATGACCTAAAGACCAAGAGATGAACCCTAAACCATTAACCCATATAGATTTGTTATTCTAAGGGGATGCAAGTGGATGGATTAAGCTAGATAAACAAGGATATGGATTAAGAGGTCCTAAGAGGATGGATTAAGGGGTGTTGAGAGAGTGACTTAAGGGGATGCAAGTGGATGGATTAAGGGTAGATACACGAGGATATGGATTAAGGGGTCCTAAGAGGATGGCTTAAGGGGTGTTGAGAGAGAGACTTAAGGGGATGCATGTGGATGGATTAAGGGTATATATACGAGGATATGGATTAAGGGGTCCCAAGAGGATGACTTAAGGGGTGTTGAGAGAGTGAATTAAGGGGATGCAAGTGGATGGATTAAGGGTAGATAGCCAAGGATATGGATTAAGGGGTCCTAAGAGGATGACTTAAGGGGTGTTGAGAGAGAGACTTAAGGGGATGCAAGTGGATGAATTAAGGGTAGATATACAAGGATATGGATTAAGGCCTAAGAGGATGGCTTAAGGGTGTCTTAAGAGGATGGATTAAGGGGTGTTGAGAGAGTGACTAAAGGGGATGCAAGTGGATGGATTAAGGGTAGATATATGAGGATATGGATTAAGGGGTCCTAAGAGGATGGATTAAAGGGTGTTGAGAGAGTAACTTAAGGGGATGTAAGAGGATGGATTAAGGGTAGATATATGAGGATATGGATTAAGGGGTCCTAATAGAATGGCTTAAGGGTAATTAATAGAGAGACTTAAGGGGATGCAAGAGGATGGATTAATGGTACATAAGAGGATGAATTAAGGGGTTTTAAGAGAATGGCTTAAGGGGATATGAAATCAATTATAAATTTTTATAAAATGACAATGAATTAAATTTAGTTTTATATTTATACTATCAATTAAATGTATCTAGAACTATATATAGCTACTTGTCTCTAGATTTGAATTCCATTGTAATATATGTGCATCTCCTCTCTTTTTTTGTAAAACATCTAGTTTTGGGAGACCTGAAACAAAAAATGATATAAAAATTTAATTAGGAAATGACTAAAGACAAATATATATATCAATTATATATATACAACTACATACTTACCAATATTTATTTACTCCATTGTACCATCTATATCCTCTCTTTTTTGTAGTGCATCTATGATTGTCTCATGATCATCCATTGAAAGTGTCCATAAAACTTTATTAGCAGGCCTCCCTTGATATCTAACTAGTCTTATATTGGTTGTCAGAATCAAATGTGAATAATGTATAATATTCTTGTGTCTTTCATAATCTTCAAATGCAAGAAAGCCATTCTTTCTTATCAAATATTTTTGAAGCCAGGTGCCAACAACAACCATTGAACTAGTTGGATACTCAAAGTTGTCATCATCCACTCTAGGATCTACCAAATTATGTTTTCTCTCAACACATCTAGCCAACCAATACTCCATCTCCTTTTCATTCCCCTTAGGTGCAACAACAACATACACATGTCTTGCAAAAATAAATTAAAAATTCAATAAAGAGTGACTTATATTTAATTCACATATAAACATGCATACATATAAAATTCAACTCAATAAATAATGTACCTTCTTTTACAAGATCCGAAACACGATCATAATCATCTGATGCGAACACTTGATTATCTTCAATTGTCATTCCATGTTGAACATGTGTCGATGTAGGTGTTAAGTCTCTTTGTTGCCATTGTTTGACCCATTCTGTATTTTCACACACCTCCTAATCACCTACAATACAAAATTGACAAAAGCATTCCAACTCCCTTGTCCATATTGTCCATGTGTTTGCATTTGAACTCTTAAATGAATGCCATTTTGCAGATCCATTAATTGTTTCACAATCTTGTTGAGAAAAAATATCATTTTCTTCAACTAACCAAAAGAAGCGTCAAATTATTGAGCTCTCACTTGTTCTTGTAGATAATTTGGTATTGCACCAATCTACAATTGCACGTGCATCTCTAAATTTCACAACATCCTCAAATTTTAGTTGCTCTCTAGCAAGAGCTCTTTTCACACATGCACCTGCTCCATTGTGTTCTCCCTTACCATGACCAACTTCAAAAAAACTCCATATGTGCTGGATATTATTTTCCTTATGAACTCTACATAACCAATAAAACATTCTAGCATTTTTGAATTGACCCGTGCAATTATCTGACCATATGAGATGTTCTAGCATTTGAATTCCTCTTTTAAATTTTTGTAAAATATATCAAAACAATATTGAACAACTCAGATGAATGTAATCGATTATCACTTACATAAAAATGGTACTCTCTCAAAAATTTTCTATTATCTTCTCTACTATCATCTGCATGTCTATAAACAATATGAAAAAATATAGCTACTTGCACTGAATTATAATACTGTGATTGAATTTCTTCTTATGGAGCGAGAGTATAATTTTCAACAAAATCAACAACTGACAATATAGTTTCAATTGGGAATGTGTTTTTACATAAACAAAATTGATTATCAAGCCAATGAGCATACTAAGAGTGTTGGACATATTTAGATACAATCTTATGTTTAAATTCTTTAATAAATGCATGCACACTAAATTTTTCCACAATTAGCTCACAATGTTTTCTAGTTTTTCCATTTTTTAAAGAATACTCAACATTTTTAAATTTTTTTACATCCACTAATTTTTGTCCAAATTCATCTAAACTACTTTCATGCATACATTCTCCTAATAATGAAAAGTTACCACATCTACCGCATTCTCCAGAAATACATGCTTTTAAATATTTAATAAGTTTTCATTAGAGGGTTTACAAAACAAACCTGCAATAAAATCTTTGATTCTTTCATGTGGCATATTAATACCACAAATGTCCTGCATAATTTGGTTAGCATGCAAAGTGCATTGTATATATTGAAAACTATCATAATAATAACGAAATTGTACATGAGTCTTACAACAACAAGAGATTCATTTCTTATTAATTCTAACATACCAAGGTTTACACTTTTCGAATCATCTTTGACTTATGTTAATATTCAATGGCAAGATTGAAGCATCTATTTTTTTTTAATATAATTCAATTTGAGTCATATCTAAGAGATACTTTGGATGAGGTTCATGAATTTTGGAACCCACCCTTAATTTTAAGACATCTCTAATGTTAGGTGATACTCTTGTATTATCATGCCAAAATTTATCGATTAAAGATTTAATTTCATTAGTTAATTTCATGTCTGATCTTGGGAGTCTACAACTAAAACTTCAACATTGATTAATTGGATCCTTTTCAATACTTTCTCTTCTTTTAGCAGCTCTTATCAAATTTTTAGGATTTACTTTTATACATTTACTAATCTTACTTAACATTCTTTTATTTGAAGTTGCTTTATCAACTAGAGTAGTTGTTATTGCACGACGAGCCACATTCTTATCTTTAGATTGATTTTTCTTACCTATAAAATCAATAGCATTAGCAACACTAGTTATGGCTTGTTCTATTGAACCATCTTTCTTTTCTGGTTTTATAAAAACACCTAAATTTTTCATCACTTTTCTCATTTTCGCCATTCTCATCAATTGCACCATGAGTTGACATTGGAATCCTAATTTATTTCTATAAAAAAACATTTTATATATTCTATTTCCATAAGTTCTAATTTGCCTCCAAGAAACTTTACCACAAAGGTTATCTAGCACATCTTTTTCAATTGTAAAAAAAACATTTTCACCTTCATCCATACAAGGGGTTTCATTTTCATTCACACAAGGGGTTTCATTTTCATTTTCAAATGTAAAAGGGATTTCATTCTCATTTTCATCAATATGAGGGATTTAATTTTCATTTGCATTCTCATAAGATATAATTTCATCATTTTTTTGTTTTTGCATTGTTTCAACCCTAGAATTATTGATATCATCAATGGTGTATCCAACTTCATCTAAACAAGCAAGATCAATAAGACTTTGAAAACATACCTGGATAGATTGCTTGAATAGGTGCATTTTCCATATCATTGGGAGGTGGATTTGAAGACATACTGAAGTTGTTTGCATAGGTACTATTTCCATATCATTCAAAGTTGAAGTTCAAGGCATAGTTGGGTTTGTCTCCATAATTGCATTTTCTTCCATATTCACCATCTCCACATTTGCATCATCTACATTCATTTCATCATTCATAGATTCCTCTTCAACATTCATGGAACTAGATTCTTCCAGATTTTTCATTTGACGAATCCTTTCTCTTCTATCCCTTTGTCTTTTTGCTTCCATTTCTTCGAGTGTCATTAACTTTCTACATTTTTTTCTTTGTCTTTTCTTTGATCGCATGGTTACCAAACCTTCTTTGATGATAAAAAAAATGATTCAAGTAACCTATTTTCAAATTTACATCTCCTTCAAATATTCAAATAAAACTATGTAATATGAAGATCCTTTCTTCTATAAACTTTGAAGTACAAAAACACCATGAATACATCCAAAAGTTCTCTTTTTCCAAATCTTCTTGTAAAATGTTCTTGGACTTGATTCCACTTCAAAAAATTTAACCTAAACTTGTCTCTTCCAACAATTTGAATAGAATATGCCCTGCACAAGAAAAAATTGCAATAAAAATGCAAAAAATGGCACTTTTGGACTGTACTGCAGAAAAGGAATGTTGTAGAAAAAATGTGTTTTATCAATATTTTACAAATTAGGAAAAAATGGCTATCTAAAAAATGCGTATGCGTTATAAAATGCATACACGTTTTTTTTAGGCACGTGTATGCATTATATAACACATATGCGTTACCTTTACCCAACAGGTAAATAAATAACACATATGCATTATATGAAATGCATACATGTTTCATTTAAATAATGCGTATGCGTTATTTAAAAATTGAATTCCCAACCCCCATGTAGCCTTGGTTTTAGGCTTGGGAAAAGCTTTCCAATCCGATCCTTAGCATTTAACTTGCAACTAAAAAACTAAGGCAAATTGAAGAAGAATGTCTAACTTTGGCAATATGACTGATGGACTTTTTTTTCTGAATCAACTATAAAATTAAAACCCATTAGAAAACACGATGTCTAGTTTCTGAAGATATAATTTTTATTAAGATTGGATTATATTTGGTATTTTTTAATTAATTTCTAAACAAACTATTCCTTAAACTTGAAATATCAGGCTTTTTTTGTTTTTTAATAACTTTTTTTTGGTTAAGTTTCTTGTTAAAAAAATTATATGGCATCAATCTTCAAACAATTCTCTACACAATGAAAAAAAAAGATTCAAAAAATGTTTAGTTTAGGTCCAATTATGCTGTTTGTACATGTTGATTTTTAAAAACAACAATAAGGCCAATAAAAATTCAATAAAAAAATATTCAACAAAAAATTACAAAAATATTTCCTCATCATTCTTCATGCTGTTAGCTCTCTTTCCCCAAAAGGAATTAGAAAAATAATTTTATTTGGGTCAAAAAGTGGTGTCCGTACACATGCATGGTATGCAGGGATAACTTTAAGAAACCCCCCCCTCGGTGAAGGTGTAATATCCTGGCGAAACTTTCCTTTAATTTGAAAAAAATATTAATTTTCTTGGCGAATCTATGCACATTATTAAAAAAATTTGTAAAATCTTGGAGAATCTTAATGAATAATTGGTAAAAATAATAATCATAGTGGAAAATCCTAGTGAATAATCACTAAAAAGATTAATTACAATGGCGAATCTCTCCTTTAAAAATTTGCATAGTTGGTCGGCATAGTTCCCCCATATTTTTAATTTTTTTTGTAATATTGAAGTAGGGGCCCGAGGGCGGCAGCCATTGGTGGGGTCAAGGGACAGCCCCCTGTGGGGGTCAAGGGGGCAGAGCCCCCTTGTGGGGGTTGAGGGGGAAATGCCCCCTCGCGGGGTTCGGGGACAACGACATTGGAACATAAATTCACTATCAAAAACACATTGGAGAACACACGAATTAAGTATTTTTAAAAAATACCACTTTAAAATTAAGACTAAATGAAAAGTGAATTTTTTACCATTGATTAGCTTTTTAATCGAATGGTTGTAGGTTGATTCCGCGACCTAATATACACGTTCCTTTTAAAAGGCTTGTTAAGGTCCGTAATTTGTTTTGGGCCACATGATTAGGTTTAATCATGTGGACCAAAACAAATTAAGGCCTCAACAAGCCTCTTAAAAGGCACACGTGTATTAGGTTGCAGAATCAACCTACATCCATCTAATTAAAAAGATAATCAATGATTCGATGACAATAAATAAAAGCCCTATTCAAGGCTAAAATATCCCTAAAATTAAATGGTAATTCATTATTGTGGCGATATTGCCCCAAAATTAATGGTAGTAATATAATATTACTGGTGAATATAATTAATATTTGTAATTATAGTATAAACTACTGGTGAATCGGTTCCAATGACACATTGTTTAAAAAATAATGCATAGGCGAATTAATTGAGACAAAATTAATTTTTTGTAAAAACCTAGCGATTCAACATGCTTTTTAGCTTATACTATTCACCATTTATGGAGGTCCTGATTTCAATTATTCGCCAATTGGCGAAGATTCACCACTAAAGTTTTCCTTGATGGTATGGTAAAAAAATAGGGACTTTTAAAAAGTGGTTTTTATAGATCCCTATCAAAATTTAATTTCTATAATCTTGGTATTTGAATAATTTACATATTTGGAAACTAAATTCAAAATTCAAAATTTCATACTACTAACTTTTTTTAAGGTTCATTATGTAAATGCCTCAAATTTTCAGTCCAAGTGTGACAAATTTTGAAAAACAACAAAAACACTTCCACTTTTTGAGCTTTTTGTGGACCCAACTTCTTGCATCATCTCGGTTGGGAAAAATGATCTACTTGGAGCTAATAATGTCTTATTTATCTTTCAAGATATGTTGATCACCACAAAGGAAAAATTTAACTCTATAATCATTATCAAGCATAATATAATGATACTTTCACTATTTAGGGTTTGTAGTAACTTTATAAAGTTTATAGAAATAAAGGAGAACACTTCCATGTTCAATAGATCCATGCATGAGCTTATGGTATTAACCACATCATGTTTCATTGACCCATCATTACCAAACTCATTCCACAAGGTTCTTCCTACATGTTTGGTTGACTACAAGACATTGGATTTTACACCATATGAAATAAATTGATATCATTCCTAAGGCTAAGACTACTATATAAACACATCTCATAATCATTTTAAGGTAGTGAATTTGGAGGTTTGAGATGAGAGTCAAGTTCAAGCATTGTATTGAAATATCTTTTGAATTATGTAATTTGTAACCAAACAATCAAGGCTTAGCATGTTTTTGGCCATTACAATAGAGACTAATGATGTAATTATGATTTTTGACCATACATATAAAGAATGAAGTTGATTTTTCATAAGAATGTGTTAATTTTGAGTATCATTATGTAGTATATGTGTGCATGCTTAAGGTTGCATAATCTAAGGAAAATATTTAAGAGAAGCTCCTTTATGAACCTACAAATTATACTAGAGGTTAACCTTACCTTGGAGATCTTGGGGAGCATAAAAATTAATGAACAAGACATTGAGATTATTGGTAGTTAGAACCCCTTCTAAAGAGAGGTCTCCATTTTGACTTAAGAGATTTTAGAGAAAAATATATGGAATCCTAAGAACACATTAGACCACTAGATACACCATGGGTATAAATCACAATAATTTCCTAATATATACTAATTCTAGAACCATTTTTTTAAAAAAGCTTGGAGAAGTTTAGTTTCATGAGTTAGAAACATAAAGGGGTTAAAATATTTAATCATTCTTCTAACAAAATTCTATTGATGTATACTATAAATCCCTCTTACATTCCAAGAAATGATCATGACTGAGATGGATGAGGGAGGGATCACTCCATTTGATTGAGAAGAACCAAATCCAACATGTGTTATTAAATTTTTTGTATTTACCATGATCAATCTTATAAATTTCTTTTGAGTGCCTCTTGTATTCCATGTTCTATATTCTAACTTCATTTAATAACTATAACCTAGGTTGATGAATATTTTTTTCTTATTTTCTTTGAATTATTATAAGTTTGAGTTACCTTTTGGATGAAAAATATGATATTTTCTTGTTTATCATAGTCCATGATAGAGGTCTTAGGAACATGTTTTAGATTTTCAAAGACAAGAGTCTTTTTAACTTCAAAAGTTTGAGAGATGTTAGGAATAAAAGATAGTTCTAAGAAGAAATAATAGACCTAGCACCAAAAGAGAATGTTGGACATTAGCAATAAAATTAGGCATATACTAAATCTCCCTAAAAAGTGGAAGGACTTGTTTTGTATGATCTTTTTTATCATTGAAAACATTAGCATCATATAGTTTACCTTGAATTTCTTTGTACAATCTTTCTTGTCATTGAAAAAATAACATTATATATTTTACCTTGACTTTCTTGATTCTACATTATTATATCATTCTCTTAATTTTTTGATGTCCATTACTAGTTTTTAGCTTGATTAGTAAGAAATTTTGTAGGCATTTCTCCTAGAATAACAAACTTAATTTTATTTCTATCACCAACTTCAACTCCTCTAGTTTGGAGACTGAGATTTAACTTTTCTACAAGCCATGGTAAATCAATCAACATTAGAAGGTGTAATTTCTTGTGTTGGATTTAAGGAAAATAATTTTAACATAAAATATTAATGGTAACCATATAAACCCTAAAAGACACAATAATTTTTACTCATATTCATAATCTTAAAAAACCTTAGAAAATATCAATATTCACATAGTAGTCTTATCCACCCTTAATGTTATGTAGGCTTCCTTAATTTAACCCTAAGATAGAAAATCCTAATCGATTAACTATAATATACAAAAAAATTTATAGTATACATATAAAAACAATAAACCCATAATATAGTCTTGTCATTCATGCATTTACATGGAACACTCAAATCACATGTACCAAGCTTACAAATAAAGATAAATATTAAATACATATTTATTAATGAGATTCAAGTACCTTTATTAAAACATATAATAATAAAGGTCATTAATGGCAATAGTCACAAAACCTAAGTACACAAAAAAATCGATTAAAAAATACCTCTTAGAAGAATAGAGCTATTTTGTGTTGGAAAATAACCATTTATTCTCTTTAGAGTGATTGTAGTATAAAACTTATACTTATGAAAACTGGAAGTGTTGTGTGAATTCATTGTTGTTAGAGTAAAATAGGAAAACCACCTAATTAATTAATTTATTAGGTCCTATTTTTACTTTGTTACACTTAAGATAAACTTAGGAGTGTTTTTCTACTTTAAGTCATGATTTTTTATCTTATAGCATAGGATGAGGACACATGCGATGATATAATTCAATCCTCACCTAGGGTTTCATTTATGGTTGTGTTTTAGTTTTTCCTTTTATAAGAATTAATTGTCTATTATTGTAATAATCCAAAATCCTTTAATCCATTATTGAGATGCATATTTAGATGCTTATTTGGATCAAATAAACTCTCAAGGTTGCGTAGCATACTATATACCTTTTCTCTCTATGTGATAGGCATTTTAGTTGTAGGTGATTTTTGGGAGCTATGGGGTTCAAAAATCAACTCTAATAGTTGTAAATTTTATTGGTCACCATGAAAGCTCAATAATGTATCCTATGTGGCTCTTTATTGACCACCTAAAGGGGTTTCATCCTCCAACACTAGATCTATTGGGATTTCATTCTATAGCCTCTCAAATTTGCGAGTTTTCATTTTCAAACCTAGAGGTTGGAACATCAAGTGTTCGTTGTGATTTGAGATTAGTTTTTTTTTGTTGTTTTTTTTAATATGATTTTCCAATCACATATATAAACTTAAACCACCTAGAGTGAGTGTCACAACTTGCATAGTATCCTTTGTATTGGGTATAGTACATATAAATGAATTTCCATACCTTTAGATTGTTGTTTTCTTTCACTTCAAGTTGGTTATGGCATCCTCCTATGTGGAAATGGGATTGGTAGGAATGGATGGGGATCCCTTAAAACTTGAAACTATCTTTACCAATATGGCGATGAGCCCCTTTGGTTTCAAAACCATATACCACATTGATGGAAATTGTTGTCTCCTTTGTAATGCACCTACCTTGAAGACCATGTTGTTCTATTTCAGGATTACTTGGAAGTATATCACAGCTAGGTTGAAGCCCACTTGGAGATGTGTTATCATTATATGAATTATTTGCACTCTTTTTTTTTAAGGCGGTAGGTGGAGTAGAATAATAAATTTTGGGGGGAATGTTTATGTTTGAAAGTCAAGATTGGTGATGGGGGATGATTCATCCAAAACCCAAAAAAATGATAAAGAAGGGAGTGATATAGATAAATGACCATAAGGTATGGTGGTCGAGAAAAGTTAAATATACTAATGGTGTTATAGATAGAAGAAAAATTGAGAAGGGAAGCATGTTGAAGATGACAACCCCATCACTTTGACTAGTTACATAGATTTAGGAGCTTTCCCATGAGCTTACACTTATGACCCATGGAGAACTGATGTTGACTCCTAGGAGATGAATGGGGAGGATATATATACACAATGGAATAATTGAAATGACAAGAGTTGGGAACTGGGCATTCTAGTCTATGGTATGAGTTACATACAAAGGGGATAGGATAAGTCTACCTTACTTGGATTTCCTTGCCCATACAAACTCAAGGGTGTTCAAATTTTTGTCCTTCTCAAGTTACATACTTTATGGGGAGATTATTTCATCTAATTAAATACTTATTTATGATCAAACTCCTTAGTTTATTTGTTTTTATCTCTATGACCTCTTCAAGTACCAAGATGAGTTTACCTTCATCATCCACTGGAGGTAGCTTTGAAAATGGTCAACATTTCTACCCAATGCCTCCTTCAATCATCATAGTAAATAGGCAAGAAAAATAGACAAGAGCGTGTTATTAGTAATTTGTAAAGGTCATAAAAAATGAGGGTTGGTTTTCTTATATCTACTTTCCTTTAGGGAGGATTTCTTGTAGGGCTATAGTCAAGCAAGCACCAACTTTCCTACTTAAAAAGTGTGATCCACTCAATGATGATCAACATACATATTAATTTAATTTTTCACCTACGAGAGGTTATTTTTAAGGGACTTCAAGATGTATTATCCTTGCTAGATTGGATCACTCACCCTTGGGACCTTTCTATCAAAATATAAAGTATCAACAAAACTTTTGGCTTCATACCCGTATAAGACCAGGAAAGGTGTCATCCTAATGGAAATGTGATGAATGGTATTGTATCAATTCTCCCCTAAGTGAATCCATTTTATCAATTCCTTTTCTAAGTCCAATATATTGCTTCTTAAATAGCCTTCCACTCACTTACTCACTATATTAGGTTGTCCATTTATTTTGGGATGGTAGCTAGTGTTGAGGATGAGTTTGGTTCCTAATAGATGAAAGAGTTCTTGCTAGAATAAACAAGAATCAAATATACGTATCACTCACAATGATTTTAGGTAGTCCATGAAGCCTAAACACTTCCTTGATGAACACTTATACAACTCGTGGCACCCTATAATATGATGAAATTTCAAATAAGTGTGTATAAGTGGTGAATCTATCCATAGCCACATATATACATTCTTTGCCTTGGACCTTAGGAAGTTCCATGATGAATTCCATTAAGACACTCTCCCATTTTTCTTAGGAATAAGTAGAGGTTGTAACAATCTAGCTATAAATAGTTGTTCTATTTTATTTTTTTAGCAAATGAAACATCCCTAATGTGTCAGAGGACACCATCCTTGTTTCCTTTCTAAGTGAACCTCTCTCTAACTTTTTTTTAAGTTTTGAAATACCCTTGGTGGCCCACCAAAGGAAAGTCATGGCCCACCCTTATAATTTTCACCTTTATCTTGTATTATGGTCTTAAGTAAATCCTATTCTTGTAGGGAATGAGATTTTTGGACATTGAGTACATATTATCTAGCAATTTCCCTTCTATAAAATCAATGGAAAAGGTATTCTTGGAATATTATTCTATAATATTAGCCGTCCAATCTATAAAGATGTTGGACATTGAGTTCAAGGTTGGTCTCACAAATAAATCATCAAAAACAATGTTTCTCTACCCCTTAAGATACTTGATATAAAAATGTAATTCTTGCAATTTTCTTACAAATTATTTTTATCACTAACTTAAATCTTTTTGGATGAGAAAGTAGCTTACGATATTTTGAGCCATCTTAACTATGAATCTGCTTCCAACTAGGCATTACCTAAATTTTTTCAAGGAATACATGATGGAAACCATCTCTTTATTATAGATTGAGAATTTCCTTGAGTTTATAACTTTCGAAGGCAACGTAATTGTAGTGTTGTAAAATTTCACCCTATGGAAATTTCACACTTGTGCATTTAGCTCGTTGCATTTATGACAACCCGCCATATTAATGACAAAAACCTATGAGTCAAAATTCATGATTTCAACTCCATAGGGGACAACAATGAAGCATTAGAAAAACAAATACCTCAATCTTACAAAATTTTGAGTAGGATGGTTGTGTGATGCATGGACATTCGCATGACATGCTAGCATCCCCAAACTTTTCAAGTTTCAAATGAGAGACTATCATGTCCTTTGCCTATGAAACATGTCATTGTGGTAGAAATGCGAGTGTAATAGTGCTTCCCACCCATGCAACCTCATAGAACTCCCCTTTTCACTCTCATTCTCATTCATTCTCTCCATCTTCCATTTTATCTTCTCTTCTACATATTTTTTCATTCTCTCTTGCTCCTCGTAGCGAAGCTCTACTAGATTTTTGTCTCAAGAAACAACCAATGCTCTCTTGCAAGAAAGCACATCATGTCTATCAAGACAAGAGGGGAGCTACAAATGGTTGGTAACACTCTCTTGTCTATTTTTCTTTCCTATTTACTATCATTTATTTCTCTCATCTATTACATTAATGATAGGGGATCTCCTCTATCGTAGGGTTTGTTTCTATGACACATATTTTATATTTCATGCCATTCTATCTTTATCTATTTGGTTGTTCGTGGAGGTGGAAACACAAAAAATGGGGGTTTGACTGAGGAAAGCCCTGAAACAACCCCAACATTTCCCCTATCTTTCTTGTGTATAGATGTATAAATTCGTGGAACTTGTAGATTTAAGGTTCTTATTCTCTATTTTGATAGGGATGACAACATGAGGTGTAGAAATCCCTATGATGCACTACCATCTATGGCTGAGGATTTTCCCTTCTAGGGGAAAAACCTATGATGTAATGCCCCGCCACACAACCCTAGGGGAAGTTGCAATTTACTACACAAACGAACTAATTTTTTTTTGATTAAGTACAAAATAACATGCAAGTTAACTAGCCATTGCCAACCAATCCCCTAAGGTTACGAGACTAAGTTACTTAAACCCAAACAAGAAACATGAATTGAAACCATAACATTTAGTTACTTAAGGCATTAAGAACGCATACATTCCAAATAAGATTAATTACATCAAGAATAAGAAGTACCACATGATTTCAATAACAATAACATAACAATAAGATTACAACACTCATTCCCCGAATGAGATTGTATACCCTGATATTTATACTTCTCTAAATGTGAAAAACAACTAAGAAATATGAAAAACAAAATACCAAGGACACCTCAAGATTAGCCAAAAGAGAGTGACAAAACACTAAAGAAAGTAGATAGCACAAGACAAATAGTTTTACCTTCCTTTGTTGTTGATACTCCTTTGATTGGCCCTTGTTTAAGATGGGATGTGTGCTCCTTGATGGCTCTATTGAAGATCTTTACTATGTGCTTGGATGCAAATGCAAGTGGATGTGATTGAAAATTGGATGATTTCAAAATGGCAGCATGTAGTTGCAAATTGACTAAGTGTTAGAAATTCCCTTGAGGAGGGGGTATTTATAGGAGAATTTGAATTCTCTAGAGAATTCAATGGTCAAGATTGATACAACAAGGTCAAGATGAAGGGCTATGGTGGGTTGAGAACCCACAAGCCCTCACATCTTGACATGTGGAGGGTGAAGTGGCTAAGGGGATATGAGATGGAGATGAGTTGTCAAGAAGGTACATGAGGTGGAAAAAGGACATGCACCTTGGGGGAGTGAGAAGATTTCCACAAAAAGGGATTTCTTGTCCCCAAGTGGGAGTGAAAGGACATTTGAGGAATTTGGAATTTCTCAAAATCTACATGGAAAAGGAAAGGTGGTTGGGGAAATAAAGTGTGAATTAAAATTCACATTCATAGGATGATCTAGAGTAAAAGGTGGGCTCAAAAAGGTGGGACTTGGTCACATGTGGAGATTGTGACAAGTCCAAGGTTGGTCACATGTGGGATTGTGACAAGTCCAAGGTTCTGAAGCCTTGGAAGGATGGAATGTGAATTAAAAATTCACATATAAAAGAGGGGAATCTAGGAAGAATAAAAAGGAATTAAAAATTCCTTGGAGAATGATTAGGCTTAATTAATCAATAATTAGAAGATAAATGAGGATTAGAAGCCAACTTGCAAAAGTTGGAGGATGTGACACATCCTAATCAAGGATTAGGCATGTGCACATCCCTAATGAAGAAATTAGGAGATGGATTAGGATTAGATGAAAATGACATGTGAGAATTAAATAAATGTAATATTTATTTAATTTATTTGATGAAAAGAGGATTAAGGAGGGTAAGGTATTTAATTATTAATTAAATACCTTAGGGATTTAGCAGAATTAAAGATATTAATTAAATAACAGTAATATTATTTAATTAACTCGGATAAGAGGATGTTTAGATGAAAAGTGGTAAATTTGGATAAATTAATTGTCCAAATTTAGATGTCTACATTTTTCCCCTCTTTGAGATGGTGTTACGAAGTAGCATCATTTCAAAGAATATTAAAATATAGAACCCAGAAGAAAGATGATGGGGGTTAAGATGAAGAGTAGGGATTGAGGATGCCCCCTCGAGAGGACATGTGGGTTGAAGAGAACACGTGTGTGCTCTCAAAATAGGTGATGTGATACAAGGGGAGATGAGGAAGAGAGTAAGTGATATGGAAATGGATGAAGAACAAATGGATTTCAAAAGGTGATGTTGCCCCAGTCAAGGTACAAGCCAAAATGCGTTGATGATGGATGGAATGTTGTCAATGAGGGAATGAAGCATCCCGAGACAACACGAGGATAGGGAAGGATACATCCCACTAAGTGGTATTGATGAGGGAAGGATACATCCCAAAACACCACTAAAGGATAGGGAAGAATACCTCCCGATGAGTGGTATTGATGAGGGAAGGATACATCCAAAAACACCACTAAAGGATAGGGGAGAGTACCACCCAATGAGGATGATGAAAGTGTTGTTGATGAGGGAAGGATACATCCCAAACAACACTAAAGGGATAGGAAAGGATACTAATGGATGATGATGGGTTAAGGCTGGTAACAAAACTGGGGACAAGACCAAGGATTTGATTAGGTGATTTGGGCTAAATGGAATGGATGGGGATTAGATAGAGATGTGAGATAAGGATGAAGGATGAATGGATGGGGGGGTTACATGCAAGACGATAGAATAGAAAATGAAATGCAATCCTAATGCAATTTGCCATCTTCAGAGCACTGATTTTTGCTATAGCATAAGACACAAGATGCCAGGGTATGAAGAACCAAGGCGGATTAGTGTCTAATGCATAAAACAAACACAACAGACAAGAAGGCTATCCCAACACCCCAAAGTCACGATGACTTTGGTCGGGCCAGGTATTGGGATAACCAGAAGCACACAAGGATGCCCCAGCATAACACAATACCTCAGGGGTCTTGGTGGGTACTACGTGGGACAACCAAGAAGATAAAAATAGACATAAAAAGATCAAGATATGCCCCTATGTTGACTAATCAAAACACACCATAATATGATGGATCATGGCAGCCTTGACAAGTGATGATAGGGAGCTCAAATGATAAACAAAAGCCAAAAGCATCAGAAGATCGCAATCAATTTCAAACGTCATTTTCCATAGGATCAAGGGGATGGATGGGATTGATGAGGTATGTTAGGAAGGATTCATCCTGTTGAGACCGATGATGGATACTAAGCTAAAAGATCGATATGATGTAGGATATTCAAAATTGACTGGATCTCATGATACAAGTGGATCTTGTTTGTAAAGAATTGGCTAGATAAGGGCATAGCTTGACAACACGACACAAGGAAGACAAGACACAAGACATGAGACTAACACATCCTAGCGACCTAGGGGCTTGGGGGCTGATCAAAGATTAGCCTTGCCTACGTGGAAGCGCAGAGCCCTCATAGTTCGATAAAAGGCGGACGACTAACCATGATGGAGATTTGGATGGATGACCAAGATAGGATGGAGAACAGGAGAAAAGTGGACAATATAGATCGATGATGGATGGAACCCCGGGGGCGGATCAAATGATCGACCTTGCCTACGTGAAAGCGCAGGGGCAACGTAGTTCGACAAGACCAAAGGCAAACAATGGATGAAGGATGATGAGATAACTCGAGATAAGGGGTTAAAATGACAGAACTGACATGACAGAATCAAGATAGATCTATTGGATTGGATTGGATTGAAGGATAGTGACTATATAAAGCTCAGGGAAGGGATAGTTATCCAAATCATCAAAGATGAAGTGGGCAAATGACATGCCATATAGATGAATGATGAAGTGATGAATGACGAGTTATAAAAGATGTGCAAAAGAAGCATAAGTGATGACGATAAGATGGATGACATTGGATTGCATGGGGAAAAGCCTATAGCTAGATACCAATGACAAGGGATTATGAGATGGGATGAGGAGAGAGGATGGGGGGAGGAAAAGGATTGTTTGGGTGGATTGGATAGAGGGATAAGGATTTGGATGAGGAAAAGGTGACCAAATGGATAGATGACTGATTCTGGGAACTACAAGGTGAAGGGTGGGAACAGATGGAAGATTACTTAGAATGAGTAAATGATTGATCAAGATTAGGGAATGAGAGTTTGAAATGATAGGAGGTTTGATGAATGTTTGAGATAATGGGAGGTTTGATGAAATGTTGAGAGGATAGATGAAGGTTCGAAGTAGATGAATGGTTACATGGAATGAGTGAATGGATTTATTAGAATGGATGAATAGGAAAAAATTGAAGAAGATGGAGGGAGGGATCTTAAGACTTTGTTGGGTATCCAAAGACATTGACTGCAGATGGATGAAAGCCCAGATTAGGGGTTTGGCTAAGCTCAGATTGGGATAAGATTAAAGCTCAGATGAGGATTGGATTGAAGACTAGAATGATTGAGGGATATGATTGGATTGATTCTACACCGAGTTCTGGGGCTTAAAGGGCGTAAGGTGTTGACAAGCAATTTTTTCCCGATTTGGCAATTTTAAAAAATTGTCAAATTTTGCCATTTTAGGAAACTTCATGGTCGTATGTTTGAGAGTCCCAATTTTTTTCAAGAAATACCCATTGGTGAGATAGGATGAATTGCCAACTAATATCCCATATTCGAGATATGCATTTTGAGTTATGAGTGAAAACAATTTTTCAAAATGCTGGAAAAAAACACAAAATTGGGATTTTGAGGGTCAAGATGAAAGTTTGAGGCCCCAAAAATGGGTCAAAATGGGTTCCAACAACTTTCAAAGAAACTAGTTGGAAATCCACTCGTTATCGCATAATGCAACTACCCGTCAAATTTCAGCTCAAACGGACACCCGAGTCAAAAGTTATGGCCTCTGAAAGTTTCGGTGTAAAAAACAAAAATCAATTTTGGAAATTTCAAGACATGGGTTTTGTTCGGGAGAAAAATTAAACAACTGGGTCGGGATCAATTTTTTGAAAAAGATAGCAAAAATGTGAATTTTTGGCAGGGATAGAGGCGCGCCATAGTGGGGC
>VDFB02274593.1:86486-133426 GCA_007258455.2 Sequoia sempervirens
TATATTAGGCAATGAAAAATCATCCTTAAGAGAAGCCTTATTAAGGTCACTGAGGTCGATACATATATTAATTTCACCATCAGGTTTACTAACAAAAACTATATTCAAAATATTGGGGGAATAGTCAATAAGACGGATAAAGTTGGCTTTGAACAGTTTCTCTATCTCGGTCTTGACTATCAATGCCACCCTAGGATTGATCTTTCATATTTTTTGCTTAATAGGCTTGGCATCGGGACATAGGATGATATTGTGGACCATTATAGACTCATCAATACTGGGCACATCCTCATACATCCAAGCAAAGATATCAGGATGAGAATGCAAGAGATCAAAGTGTTTGTCTACTTCTTCCGAAGAGAGACACTTCCCGATCTTGATCACTTTTTCCAAGGACTTAGGATCCATAGAAACTTTGACAATATCTCCTTTAAGGAGGGAACTACAGTCTCTAGGATAATATATCGTGACATCATTACCGACATTAGATAGAGGATCTTCCCAATCAATGCTCAAAATAGACTCTCTAAAGTATGCTTGAATATTCAAGCGATATGGGGATTGTTTCTTGTGATGATAGGGAGCCAATGGGGAATAGGCACCTAGAAATTCCTCTAACACTTCATCTGAAGAGAAGACATCAAGAGGGACCTTCTCAGCCTACCCCCTTTCCTCTATTAACTTAGGGTGAACCAGGCTCAGTAGCTCGGCTGAGATCATATTAACACTCCACCAAGGCTTTTTCTTGGATTGTTCTATAAAGCATCCCAAACCTAGATAACATTGTCATGGCTTGAACTAGATAGGGACCTGAATTCCTTTCTTGATGCACCCTAGGCCTTTCTTCCCATAGCCATATCAAGAAATGAGCTCATATCTGAACCCATAAAGAGTTTGCAAAACTTCAAGAGGCAACGGTTCCATGTAGAGCAATTCATTCCACCAATGGATGTCAAACGTCTCTATGGGAGTACCTCCACCTTCTTTACTAGGCTCACAAATGTTAACCTCTTTCATAGAAGGGGGATTACTCTCCCCAACATTGGAAGGAGTGATTTCCTAAATAGGATCATACTTCTCCTCCTCTGTGGGAGCATCATCCACCTTCGCGTCAAGGGTACCTGCAAGGTCTATGCAAGAGGGGTTTACCCTGTATTTTGCAACGAAGAATTCAAATAAATTCAAGGATCCCCAATCATCACAAAGGAAAGAATTTTTTTGAGAAGCAGATAAGAGAGACTCAGGGTCCTCCACTTTAGGTGGTTCTTCATTTCCAACACTCTCTCTAGGAATGACTTCCATAGAGGGTATTGATGAAAAACAAGCTAAAGCATTAGCGACCAAAGAAAGAATATAATTCTTGAGAGTAGATACAACTGAAGCATGACCAATAGCTACCAACTCATAGAGTTGAATAACTTTTGAATCTACTTTAACTATAGCTACTTGATTATTTGCAACGAACTTCAAAGAACGGTGTAAAGTAGAAGTCACCGCACCCATAGTGTGAATCCAAGGTCTCCCTAAAAGGAGGTTATATAGTAATGGGCCATGCATCACATAAACCAATGTGGGTAAGGTAACAGGGCCTAGATGCAAAGGTAGTATTATCGTACCTAGAGCTTAGCAGTCAACATTATTGAATCCATGAATGTACAAGGAGGAAGCTGTTAAGAAAGATGAATCAATTTTAATCTTAGGTAAAAGGTCCATACCATAGACGTTGAGAGCTAAACTAGTGTCAACGAGGGTATGCCTAATACAAATGTTGTTAACATTAATTATAATCATTAGGGAATTTGCTTGCTTCTACACATTTGAAGGTGGGAGTTCTTGTGAGTGGAACATGATATTCAGTGAATCAAAGTGAATATGAGCCAACAACAAATTAACATCCATAGGCCTAGTGGAGGTAGGCAATAGAATATTTTGTAAAGCTTCCTGAAGCATCTCCTGATAAACCAAATCAGTCTGAAGCAAATCCCAAAGTGAGATCTTAGCTAGAGTAATGTGAAGTTGCTCGATAAGATCATGATTGCCCAATGCTTTGATCACATGTTTAGGTGCTGAAGGAAGGCTTGATTAAGAAGATGGTAAAGGAGTAGAAATAGATGGTTGTGGTGTAGGGATGAGAGGTTGTTGATTCACATTTTATCTATTACTCCTTGTAGGATATGTGTGGCCAACAACATTATAAGATGGACAATCCATAGCTTTCATGAATCTTGAATATAGGTATGATGAATCGCTACTACATGAAATACTATAAACAAAAGAGTCATCTAGGTCACGTAAATGATGGATTTCTTAGGGATCAAAGGAGCCACAAAGACCACCACCTCATTTACTGACTCCTCAGTCTGCCACGAGAAAATTTTTTTGAGAGATTTACAAATAGGGAAGAGCGCTTCTAAGAAGTCATTTAGAGTATCTTCCAACATATTGAAATCTTCCTTAGAATAGTAATTATCACAAATGTGCAACATATCAAAGAAAGATCCGACATTCACATCATGTTCACCAATATGTGATATAAGAGGGATTCACTGCACACAGGTCTCTCCTTTCTCAAGAGATCACTAGGGAACAAACTAACCTTATACACCTCAGAATAATGGATTAGTGGAATGACAAGAAATTAATATTTAATTATGCTTCAAGAAAAACCGCTAGATACCCTAAGAGATCAAAACTAGGAGATTTATGTCCCAAAAGAGGGATCTCTCAGAAAAAACACATCAACACGGTTTCTAGATGCCAATGCAGTGCACTATCATCTAAAGGACACACTGGCATCCTAAGCAACAAAGAACTCAAGAACTTGAATGGACAAAAACAAGCTTCACTTCTAAGCTCAGGCCTAAGGTGTGCTAAACAATATAACTAGTTAGAAAACTAGAAATAGAAATGAACACAATGATGCTTGAAGAAAGGTTACCTTTCTCCAAACGACTCAATCTTCACTCCAAGCTCCTTTTCATGACCTATACACAAATGAATGAAGAGAAAGTTGTTGGGTGGATGTATAGAGGCCTGCCTTAGTTAGACCCCTGTTTTAGTGGTCCCACCTCCATGGATAGCCAAGTTGGAAAGGAATGTAAAATAAGTAAGCAAAGCATGTGGTGAAAGAAAAACCCGCTTAGGAGTAGAACCTGCACCACCAGGAGTGTGTGGTGAAAGAAAAAACCAGTTAGGATTAGAACCCGCACCACAAAATAGTAAGCGAACAAGTACAAAAGGAAAGTAAAAGAGAGAGCATTACCGAAGGGCCTAGACCCTCTTCGGAGCACATGGATGCACCACTGAGTGCTTGCTTGAGAGCTACTACTACTGTTGGGAGGACCTTAGTCCGACATGACTTTGCTTATGAGAGCATTGCTATTAAAAGTGAAGAGAACTCTAAATTGGAGCAAGAAAATGAGAAAGCTTGAGTGATGTCTTCCAACCCCAAAATGAGAGCCAAAAGGGGGATTTTAATGCTAGCAAGGCTGAGAAAGAGCCATTACTTTTGGAATGTAACAACCAGGATACGTGTCTCAAGGGTTAGTATTCCAGATTCCATGTTTTCAACTCGAGAAATTAACAAGACGTTAGCGCACCATGTAGACATCCTTGTGTCGTGCATGCGTCCAGATCCTAAATTCTCAAAAAATGTGTCATTAGGCTTTTTTCGCTCATCCACAAGTCTGCATGGAGTTAGAATTATAAAATTTTGACGCATGGGATTTTTCATTAATGTTCCAATGCATCATAAATGCTAGGCAAAGATTTCAAAATGTGGAATTGCCCCTAGGTGCAATTCAGTGATATTACACTTTCTTCAACCTTCTCACAAAATTTTCTTCCACCTCATCAAGATCATCCTACTAGATAATCCATCTTCTTTCTCCACTTTGCATAATTTAAAATTAATTTCTTTATTTGTAGCATCTTTGCCAACCTCTCTCATTTAAAAATAAGTTAAAGCACCATACATCTAATCTTTAGAATAATTACCCAAATTTTGAGCTTCCTCAATAGCAAAAATTTTAAAGCTGTAGGATTTAGGTGTAGTTTTTAATACCTTTTTTACAACCTCTCTTTCATCTAGTTTTCCACCGAAATTATTGATGACATTGATAACTTCATCAACTCCAAGCATGTAGGCAATAATATATTTATCTTTAAAGATCCTTAGGGTTTCAAATTTAGCTTTGGAGTTTTGCATATTTGTTTGTTTAACCTTCTCATCTCCTTCATAGATACCTTCCATCTTTGTCCAAACATCTTTTGTAGACTTTAGACTTATCACCTTTCCATGTTCAAAATCATAGAGACCACTGAGGATATCATTCCTTCTTTTCCATATTCTCATAATCCTTGATCTCATTATCACTTTTTAGACCATTTACAAGCATAACATAACCTTTTCACTAGACTATTAAACATCAAATACAAGGGAGACCAAAAAGGAATCCATCCTAGCTTTCTAGTGGGCATAATTCATTCCATTGAACATAAGAGATTTGGCACATTTTGTGTGTGTCATCTAGATCTACCTCAAGCAGTTAAGCTTCTTCCTTGGAACCACAACTCTGATACCGATTGTTTGATACATAGAACAACTGAAACAAGGGTGAATCGGTTTTATGTTTTAAACATTCAATCCCTTAATATATTTTCAAACCCTTATTAACCATTAAACCCTTAACATGCATTGACAAAATGTAAACATGTAAACTAGTAATGTAAGCACATCAAAGCACATAAGAACACTAGAATTACATGGAAAACCCAAGAAGGGGAAAAACACAATGAGGACTATCTCACTAATATATGAATTACAACACCTAATAAAATTAGGCTCACTACCTAGAAAATAGAGAAAGGCCCATTGCCAAAAGGACTCATTGTTAAGAAGAAAGAAAGAATAGAAGAAGAGGTGACTCACTACAAATTTGAATTGATAACAATGAATCTCTCATATGCCAAAGTTATAGTTCTAATGAAGCATAAGAAACTCATCAAATAGACTGAAATGTAGACACCCTCTGCTCACTATATCTAGAAGTCATAGGCATTAAAACTTGCACTCAGATCACAACACTTGATCAAATTCACATCACACACTATTCACAAAATCCACACAGTAACTCACCTCGCATATATACCCTCTATGACCTAAAAAATCCTTAATTAGGTCGGCCTTAAGCAAGCATATGCACCTCAAACATACACCACCAAATAGGTTAGCACCAAACACTTCCACAACATAAAGGACTAAATCTAAACCATGCAATTACTTAATTGTGATCCAATTCTACACCAAAACTTCTCAACACTTCCTCAAAGAACAATAATCATCCACAATCAACACTGGTATGCCAAGTTGGCCAAACTTGCACTAACACCAGCACATGACCCAAACATGCCTCTCTAGGTCAAAAAACATCTCATGAACCACACATCAACATTCAACATCTCAAAATACATCATTAGAATATTCTCCACTCTTCCTACAACCATATCAAACTCAAGTACATCTTCATTTTGTGAAGCCAAACACATTGGCACAAACATCAAAGTCACTAGACAACCTTTGAAACACCAAATCACCTAAAACTTCAAGGGAAGGTAGGTACAAACATTATAAGCATGTTCCTAGATCTACAACACCAAAACCTTCATTGTGGAGAAATGCAAAGCAATCACATTTCTCCCAAACACCCTATTTCACTAGACATATATACTGTCAAACACATCTTCCACTACAGTATGATCCAAAGTCTAAAACTCTGAATAGAACACCTCTGAGCACCTTTGATCATCACATCCAAGTCACACAACCATATCTTCAACCATGAAGAAATGCAAAGAAATACACTGAACACACCTTTGTCATACAAAACCTTTTTTATTCAAATTTTCTCAAAAGTACTTGGAAACCAAATGAACTAATTACATCATCAACACTACTAACATCTCTGTAATACATCTACAATATATGCAATATTCTACAGCATGTCCAACAATCTCCTAGGAACACATAACAACTTCTACAAGTATACTAAAGTAATACATTAATGACAACACCAATGCATTGTGTTGACATCAACACCAACATCTCTAGGCACAACAACTCCAAGCTAGGAGGTGACATCATCAATACCAACAAAATTCCAACATTTCAATACTCTCTTCATATAAGGGGTTGACATCAATGACAACACCTTAATAGCTCACAAACAACTCAAGCTTCCAACATCTCCTTGAACTTCCAACACTATTCAATAACAATGATAATAAAATTAAATTAAATGTTACCCTATCTCTAATGAGCTCATGAATCTCAAAGGAATAGCAATTTCTTGAGAGCTTGAGACAAATCTGCAAGGACGTGATGTAGAAGAGCTTGAACCAACAAGAATGGAAGATGTAGAGTTACAAGAGTGAAGCTAGATTGAAGAGACTAAGAGAATGAAGTGATAGAGTGAAAGAGTGATAGAATGAATGAAAAATGGAAGAATATAAGTTCAAATTGCACGCAAGGAAGTCATTTTTAAGTGTGTCATGACTACAAAGGTGTTACACTTTGCAAGAAAATGAAAGTGTAACGTCCCACTAGCCACATGATCATGAATCTTGTTATGACGTTCATATGACACATAAACATCTACATGATGCAAAAGTTCCCCGACAAAAAATCATCACTAATAGAAAATGACAAGACTAAGACAAAAATGAAGGCCACAAGGGCAGATATTCTTATTATTATCTTATTAATCTAAAGTAAAGGTTGATGTAATATGAAATTGCATAAGGGTGCAATTTTATGACATTGAAAGTTGCTATGTGTTAGAAATATTTTTCATATTTGTTTAAATTTGGTATGGTCTATAGAAAATCGGCATGGATTTGTAATTGAATCATGAAATTTGATTAATATTTACAAGTTTTCTTTGCAATATTTATTGAAATATTGAAGAAATATATAATTTTGTTGAAATATAAAGGAAATTTGCTTTCATATTTGCAAATGCCAGATCGATAATTACATAGATATGCTCGGTTTTGTAAAAGCTTTGCATGCATGGACTATTTATTTTCACTTCTAACACCAAAAGCGAGTGTCAACCTACAAGTTCACTACCATTTTGATAGTCGATTTTCATTTTGAAAGCTTGACCTACAAATTTTGGCATCAAATTGATATTTTTTTCCGTGGACCTCGCTCTTTGGTTTTGAGTTGTAATATTTGTCATGGGCCTCATTATTTGGCTTTGAACTACAATTTATTTGGTGTTCATCCTCGTTATTTAGCATCATTTGGATCTTTTGACCTCCTTTTATGGCATCTTGACCTGCATTGTTGCCCCAACTTTGGCATGGATTTGCACTCTTTGACATCATTTTGGTGAGTTCTCTTCACATTGACCTTGTGTTTCCTTTAGAACCTTATGACAAAGGGCCTTTAGATGACTATCCTCAATCTTGTCTAACAAATTAACTATGACTACAATTATTCCAATGAGGTGGGGAGGAGGTAGAGCTAGGATTCAAGCAATTGTGCAAGGAACATTACCCCATTGATCAAAGAGCTCTTGAAAATGTGTAACTTCTAGTGTAACATTGAAAACTTGCACACATATCTACATAGGCACATTAGAGAATACCATAAGCTTAATGCATAAAATAAAGTTAAATCAATTAAGAAGGTGTGGCTTGATGACTATTGTGAAGTTTCAGGACAAAGTGTGAACTGGAAAAAATAGACTTGTCTTTTTCTTCAATATTCACTTGACCATTCAAAGAGATGGTGCAAGAATATTAGGACTAAGAAGCACCACTTCTTGGGAAATTCATGGGGATTTTGTTATTTGCATGCTATAACAAGAAAGGGCTTTAGGTATCACTAGTCAATAACTACACATAAAATATGGAGTCATGGAATAGGAAATGGTTGTAGTCAATAGGAAGAATTATGATACTAAAGGTAGTTGTATTGGAAATTCCAATATACTCTATGAAATTTTTAAAACTACCAAAGAAAGTAGATGAAGAATAAGTCAGATCATGCATAGGTTTTTCTAGAATGGGGTCGTAAAAGATCAAAATTTCCCATTGATAGTCTGGGACAAGATTTGTAATCTAAAGGAAGGAGGAGGGATTGGTATCAAGTAGATATTGGTAATAAACTTGGAGATGGGAGCTAATTTAGTGTGGAACATGTAAAAAAATGTAATGAGAAGTGGGTGAGTATTTTACAAAGTAAATATCTACATTGAGAAGACCCAACTCAGATCTTAACAACAATATACCCACCAAGAGGATTAGCAATATGGAACTTTATTCAAGGCTGCAAAGATATAATCATCAAACACTTGATGTGGGATGTCAAAGATGGGCATAGGGCTCCATTTTGGAAGGACCCATGGGATGGAAAAGAAACATTGTCATGAGATAGATTATTCAATGAGCTAAGAACAATATTGAGTCGAGAGTGGGGAATGAAATTTAGGGACTACATTGTGGAGCGACATTGGCTAGATGGGGTTGAATAGTGGAAGTGGAAATCTTTATAGGATATAGCTTCCCTAGAGGAACATAAGTTGGTGTTGCAACAAACCTTGAAAGAAAGGCATAATGTCATAATGGAGGAAGAAGACAAGGTGAGGTGGTGTGGGGAAAATTTAGGAGAATACAATGTAAAATGGGTTATAAGCTCAAGGAAAATACAATAAAAAATAATATTAGCAAGAACACCTATTTTGGCATTGATTTTGTCTCCCAAAGGTTGGTGTGTTTGCATGGATGGCTATCTAGAATAAAATATTAACAAAATAAAGGCTAACTATAATGGGAATTCAAGGTGGTAGCTATTGTGTTCTATGTGAGAAGGAGGGTGAATATGTGAACCATTTTTTCTTGGCTATGAATATGTGGAATATTGTTGGAAGAGGATGATGTGTTGTCTTGGATGGAAAAGACCACTATCGAAAGACATCAAAACCATCTTTTTGATGGGCCTAACATCCACATAAAGGAATTGTTTCATATTATATGGATTGCAACACCATCCATCATAGTCTGGGAGTTATGAAAGGAGTGCAATAGGAGGATCTTCTAGGAGAAGGTAATGCCTAAAGAAATGGTTCAAATTTAACTTTGATGGTGTGGCAAAAGGTAACCCAAGGGAGAGTGGAGAAAGATGCATGATTAAAGATCATAGAGGATCAAATTTGATAGATAAATCATTTTATTTTGGGAAAGGAACCATTAAAGAGGTTGAAATTGGGGCCACATTGATATGACTTCAATGTGCAAGGAAGAAATTAATAAATCCACTTAGAAGGTGACTTACTAATAATGATAAATACAATCCGTCAAGGCTAGATGTCAAATTGAAAACTTAGAAATGGCTAGTCCCCATAATAAAAATATTAAATGGATTGAAAGAGATTAAAGTATCACACATCTATAAGGAGGGGAATAATGTGGCCAATGAGTTGGCCAAAAAGGCCATGGTAGCCAGGGTAACAGAAAGTTGCAAATAGTATGATCCCGAGAAGAACGTGATCTAAGGCCATTATGGACTTGGATGAGGAGTAATAATGTGGAGAGAATTAGACTCATGGGAGGCTATGGAGTAATGATTTTTTGGAAATCCTAGCCCAAGCTTTGAGGGTAAAACATGAGATGAGTGCAATATTTTATATCCCCACAGGCGGTAGATAATACTACACATTGCAAACAATTTGGTAGAAATAAAGTAGACATGCAAATAAAGTTGGAGGGCCAAAGAAGAAAATTTTCTTTTTTGGGGGAAATAATAAAGAAAAGATTGGGAGTCATGTTTAAAACAAGGCATGGGTTGATTCTGCATGTAATAAAGATGGCATTAGGGAAATAATTTTTGGGTGTTGATCATAGATAAAGGGTTAGTTCAAATATATCATCCATGTGTCTGGCATCAATGCTAAATGTGAGGGATTCAAAGGAAGTGGTGGAGGTGCTTTGCAGAAAGCTAATATGGAATGAATTCTTTGGTGATTTTGAGGATATTTTGGATAATATAAAAAATAAACAAGGGATTCCATTACCAAAGGATTACTATCTCATCCACAAGCGAGGAAAGGTGTTTAAGTGATACTCACTCATCTTTATCAAGGACCCTTTAGTGGTACCAAAATTTAGAAACACGGTGTAGAAGAGTATCATGTCCCTTAAGAGAATTATGGGTTGGCACTAGATGATGGGTTAGGGTCGTTGTAGGAGTATATTTAGGAGGGAAGTTTGGTGAAGAAAGAACAAAAAACTGGAGTGGGGTTGGGGATGTTGTGGACATGGTGAATGTGAAAGAACTGGTGGTGGGAGCCAATGATGAGAGGGAAGAATTACACTTAAACCAACCAATTATGGGAATAATGGGTAAGAGGAATAGGTGGCATCACCATAAGCCATATTTTGTAGTCCATTTTTGGGTAATACAGGTTGATAGCAAAATAGAATGGGTTTATGCTCTAATTTTGGATTAGGGGAGCTAGGCATAAGTTGTAGGTAGGATTTCAAATAATGTTTTGATTGTTGTTAATACTCATATTTTATCTCAATGGAGTTCATCATGTGTTTTATTGAGGACTATTAACTAGCCTCATTTTGATACTCTCTATAACGTTCATATTTAGTGATTATTAATACAAGGGTACAACCCCTGATGACATTTTGAATTGATTAAAAACTATTCTAAAATATAAAATATTATCTATTTTTGTAAGTAATTATATCTAAAATATTACATTTTAAATTTACTTTAATTATAATTGATTTGTACATTTGGTGCCTATGCACTTTTATGTGACAAATAGGCGCCTCTCAGCTTTTCTATAAAAACCAACATATATATATGTATATATATATATATATTTATAAAAAAGCCAAGAGATATCCTTCTCGAGTTGCTTATTTGTCACATAAAAGTGCATAGGCGCCTCAAGATGGATATGCTAGTTAAACTGTAACTCTAACCCCAATTGAACCCTAGCCTCAATTATAACACCAAAAAAATTCTTAACTATAAGTAACCCTAATTAAACCCTAACCTAGCCCTAACTCTAACCCTAATTGAACCATAATCTTAACCCTAAGTCTACTAATGTGGCCCATCACATGATTTGTTGTTTTTAGATCTAAGAAATATATTTCATTCAATTATGAGTACTAAGATCAACACTAACAACTTTAAATTTGAATAGCTATTAGTGTTATATTATTAGAAATATTGGGTATTAAATAAAAAAGTGTTATCATAACTATTGGAAGATGGCCAAGTGTTGGATTATTTCCCTATTCGGTTAATTTTTCAAATGCTTGATTGATTGTGAAATTAGTTATTGAAAAGATAAGTGTAGAATCTAAGATTGGGATGTTACTTAAAGCCTTAATGATTCAGTTTTTTGTAGACCTAATGCCTCTTTATATGTTATTTAATTATTCTTAAATTGCTTTTTATTAGAATTTATTGTTTTCTATTTTTCTTTTGATTAGTAGACTTTTGTTAACTTTTGCTTTGTCTCTATTGAACCTATGTTGGATAAAAAGCCTCAACTATTCTCTATGCTATTATTTTATCTATTGAATTTATTAAATATTATAAGACCCTTTCAAAACATTTGCTTAAATATACTTATGAAATTTTATATGGACAAAATTTTTAAAGTATATTGATGTGTAGTATATATATATTCATTACTTATTTGATAGTAGATATCAATTCAAAATTAATAATAAATATTATTATATTATTAAATAAATCCTTGATAAATTAAATATTTCAGCTATATTATATTATTTTTAAAAAAATAATAATTTTTAAAAAAATATATATTCTTGTTTCATTTAAAAAAATATTTACAAAGAGATAAAGAAAATCATACATTTGATTAATTTCATATGTTAAAAATATTAAACTATCATTTTTCTTCTAGGAATTAAAAAATATATCTAATGCATTTGAAAAACAAAATTAAAAATATAAAAAATAGAATAATTCTTTATATATGGCTTTTTGCCTTTGCATAGCTTTAGTTTGTTTTTAGTAACTAATTTTCTTTTAGTAATTTATTTTTATTTAGGATTGTTGAAATACTTTTATTTATTCATTGACCATAAGAATTCAATTAATTTAATTTAGAAAATTAGACTATATTTTAATTTTAGAATAATATCTCTCCACTTTTTGATAAATTTGGTTTTATAGGTACCATTTTTGCATGTGTAAAATTAAGCTTTCCAATTCCATTAATCATCAATAAGAGTAGGTAAATCCAAAACAAAAATTAAAATAGAAGAATCATCAATAAGGCGGAGAGATAAATCCGCAACCGAAATTAAAATACATGACAAGAGTTTGTGAAAAAAAGAAGAAGACTGAAAGCAAAGCAAAGGTTTTTACATAACGGTTCTTCTCAGAACATGAAAATTTTGAAAATTGTGCCAAGAATACCATGTATTTTTCCATTTATTTCATGGCATTTAATAGCCAACCTATTTAATAAAAGGAGGGTAAAAACTTTATTGAATCATAACAGCAATACAAAGTCCAAAGAAAGAAGCCACAAGGGGCCAAAAACAACAAGAATTAATTCACACCCAAGAAGCACCTCATATCCTCAGCAACCCACTCCTCAAGAACAGGGGCCATATCAACAGGGAGATTGCCCCAATCATCCACAGACCAAGAATCAGTCTTTTCTGATGCCCATCTAGCCAGCCCATCAGCCACCCTATTCCACTCCCACGGAATATGGCGGAAAACAATGGACTCCAAGGTAGAGCACAGAGAAATAATCTGTTTGACAACCACAGCTAGCTGCCAATTCACATCCTCCAAATTTTGATTATTCAACATATCAATAACCACCTGAGAATTAGCTTCACAAACAATTCGCCACCATCCAAGGGAAACCGCACGCTCAATCGCCAAGAGAATAACACTTGCCTCCATAAGATTATTAGTTTGAAAACCACGATACATAGAAAAGAAGAAAACCACCACTCCAAGGCTGTCTCTACCAATACCACCAACCCCAGCATGCCCAGGGTTACCCCTAGATGACCCATCCGTATTAATTTTCAACTCCCCTAGAGCAGGCGGGCACCAAAAGCCCTCACGAGCAACCCTCTCACGCCCTCGCCTACGATGCACTTTGCTCAAAATACACTTCTCCCCTGTGGCAAGACCCAGGGCATTTACAACACCCAAGTCCCCAGGATCAATTGGCATAGACAAGTCACACTTTGCAGTCAAAGTCTCCTGCAAAGCCCCAAGAATTCGCCTCCAAAGTTGCCCCACGAGCAATTTTTTATCCAAGAATATTCTTCTGTTACGTTCCAACCAAATTTTCCAAACAATCAAACTAGGACCAATGCTCCAAGCAATTTTAAGAAAAGAGGTTGTAGCAGGAGAAGAACCCTGTCTCTTCCAAAAATCCTCCAAAGAAGAGACATGGCAACACGGTAAGCTCCAAAGATTCCACCAGTGATGCCAGATAGTCTTAACAAAAGAACACTGAAAAAAGAGATGCGATAAGCATTCATCATGCTGACCACATAGAATGCACATGGAGGGGCCCTAGAACCCTTTTTCAAAGATTATCCCAAGTAAGACACTTTCGAACCATGAGCCAAGAGAAAAAATTACACTTAGGCCAAACAAATTTATTCCAAACATGCTTCCACCAAGAAACACAGGAACTTCAAAACACCGTTTATCAAAGCACGATGTGAGGAGGCAACCAAAATTTGTCTTTAAAATTGAGGAGTTCCCAAGTAAAGCATATCACCCCTTGGAAATTCTGAGACATGACCCTATGCATCTTTCAAGCTCTTGGCTTGATCCTCCACTGCACCACTAGGAGGCCAATCCAAGGGGCTCTTCCACCTAGACACAGAAATTTGACCCAAAGATTGTTGAGATTTACAATCTGCCACATGACTCCAACCCGCCTCCACAAAAATCTGGCACAAATCTTGGAGATGGGGATGAGATGACATAATGGGTGGGTATACATCCCAAGAATCATACCAGAAAAGAGCATCTCGACCCCCATTACAAATCCAAAAAAGTCCCTGTTTAACCAGCTTGGCACCACGTTTAAGGTTACTCCAGATCACAGAGCCTTTCCCCTCCATACTAAACCTTGATACCTCCCTACTTTCTACTGCCCCAAAATATTTGAAGGTCAGAATTTTAGCCCAGCACATATGCTGTTGAGAGCACCAGCGCCAATACAACTTAGCAGCCAAGGCTTGCCCATTCAAATCAGCCCGCCGTAAACCAAGACCCCCCTCTTGCTTTGGCCTACAAACAACATCCCACTTCACCAGACTCCATTTTCTATGAAGATTACACCCACAGAAACTGACGAGACAATTTCTTGAAATCTCTAATAAAACTTGAAGGAGTAGAAAGAACAAAGCATTTATAAACAGGAAGAGCCTGGACCACCAACTTTAAAAGAGTCACTCTACTTGCTAAAGAAAGCCACCTGCAAGTCCAATGACTGACCAAACTTTGAAACTTATCAAGAGTCTCTTGCCAAAACTTTTTGGGGAGAGAGCGACAACAAGAGGGATTCCAAGATAGGAAAAAGGAAGCGAACCAATCTAAAATCGAAGGATACCAACAATTCTCCTTTGAATACCCTTAGGAGTGTGGAAGAAATATATGGACTTCCCCTCATTTATGTGTTGCCTAGAAGCTGCCAAGTAACTGTCCAAAACACTACGCCAATTGAGAGCCTCCTCAACCTTAGCCCTACTCATCAAGGTAGTATCATCTACAAATTGTAGATGAGACTGAGGGGGAATACCATCTCCCCAACTCCATCCCTGAAGCAAGCCACTAGCAACCTGAGCACGAATGAGTCTTTCCAGGCCTTCCGCAAGGAGGATGAATAAGTAAGGAGATAGGGGATCTCCCTGCCTGAGGCCTCTAGAAGCACCAAACAAACAAGTGGGCTCACCATTGATAAGCACCGAAAAGGAGGAGGAAGTGACACAACTCCTAACCCATTCAATCCAACCCTTAGCAAAGCCAAAAGCTCCAAGGATTTTAAATAGAAAGCTCCATTTAACACGATCATATGCTTTAGCCATGTCCAACTTGATAAACATAGATTTATCTTTTGAGGATTCCATAGAATGGATGGCCTCAGCAGCAATAACCACCCCATCCATGATTTGTCTTCCAGCAACAAAACCCCCCTGCTCTTCAGAAATTAAGTCATCAAGCCAAGGCTTCAGCCTTTCCGCAATCAACTTAGTAATAATTTTATACACAACATTACATAGAGCTATAGGCCTAAACAAATCCAAGGAGTTAGCTCCCACCTTCTTAGGAATAAGAGCTAAAAATGTAGCATTTAGAGACTTCAACATTTGTTTATGCATAAAGGATTCTTGGACAACCTCTAAAAGGTCCAATTTAACCACTTCCCAGAACTCCTGAAAAAATTCAATGGGGAATCCATCAGGCCCAGGAGCTTTACCTTTCTTCATCTGGAATACAACCTTCTCAAGCTCCAACAAGGTAATAGGAGCAAGCAATGATTCATTCATTTCATTAGTCACCAGCTTCGGGATACAATCTAAAATTTTAGCTTCATCCTCCTCCGTAGGAGGCGAATCCTCAGAGAAAAGGGTAGAGAAATATCGAATGCATTCAGCTGAAATAGAGGTTGAAGAGGACAAAGATTCCCCATTAGGCAACAGAATAGAAGAAATAGCATTACCTTGTCTCCGATCCTTAACTGAGTTATGGAAGAAAGCAGTGTTTCGATCCCCAGCCTGGAGCCATTCAATACGGGACTTTTGTTTCCAAAAAATCTCTTCTCTTAACTCCCATTCCTCAAGCTCTTTTGTTGCAGCAACCTCTAATAAACTCAGCTCCTCTGAGAGGCCTTGATCTTGAATTTGTCTGGTAATTAGGTCTAGATTATCTCGTGCCTCTTGCTTTTCCTGAAATAAATTACCAAAATGCTGCCTATTCCATCTTTTCAATCTGTATTTAACATACTGGAGCCTCTTTGAGAAAGAGTACATGGCAGTGCCACATGCTGGCTTCCCCTGATCCCACCAACCAGGGAGCAGATCATGAAGAGATTCATCCCTAAGCCACATGAGTTGGAACTTAAAGGTCTATCTAGCACACCGTTGAGGCATATCAACCACTAGCTTAATAGGCCAATGGTCAAAATCACGACCATCAAAAATTTCAGAGCTAGTCAACCACCTATCCCCCACCCAAAAACTAGACACCAAAAATCTATCTAGTCTTTCAGAAATAGAAGCATCACCAATTCTCCTATTATTCCAAGTAAAAAGACCATTGCCAGGCTTGATATCCACAAGATTCAAAGCAAAGATATTGTCCTAGAGCAAAAATGTAGAAGCCTCCAGCCTTGCAATACCACCTCGTTTCTCTGCAAGCTCCGTGATAGCATTAAAATCACCTCCAATAATCCAAGGATGGTAAGGAAATAAGTTGGGAACTAAATGAATGTTGGACCACAAAATTTGCTTGCCCTACAACTCCACAGGTGATTACACATTGGAGAAGAGAGGAATTTCCCCTGACATAAAACAAGAGGCCACCATGGAAAGGGAGGACTTAAAAGACACCCACCAAAGGGGGCAGATCTTACGCGGGTTCCATAAGCACGCCACCCCGCCAGAAGACCCTTGAGCACCAGTGCATTGGCATCCACCATTCCCCCATAACTTAGGAGCTAAATCCATCATACCCTCCACAGAGAGCTTAGTCTCCTGTAGAAAAAGAACATCAGGTGAATGACACCTAATCAAATCCTAAACAACTTTTTGTCTAGGGCCACTGTTCAAGCCCCTTACATTCCAAGAGAGAACTATCATTTCAAGGGGCATGAAAAATGCGAATCTAGAGTCTTGACTGACCCCGACTCCACCAAAGTCTCCCCTATCATCTTAATCTTTTCCTCATCCTTCTTCCTTCCCAGCTTAGAAATTTTCTCCGGCCCCCCCTTCTTGAGAACTTTTTGCATAACACCCAACTGAGAGGATGCCTTAATATTCTTCTTGCCCACCTCCGGACCAACTTTTTGCAAGAGGTGAACCTTATCTACACTATCTTTCACTACCTCAACACTACCACCCAACTCATCCTGAACCTCCATTTGACGATCTGTCCCTAGAGCCAAAGTCCCATCAGTAAGCGGAGCCATAATCACCTCTGAATTGAGCAATACCTGACTAGGATCTTTCCCAACCTCATCTAAGCATGGCACTCCCATACCCCCCTCCTGTTGGGGAGCAAGCATTGCCTCAACCGAAGGGCCATGCTGATCAATATCCAAAGTCCCATGATCTAGATCCAAAAATTCTGGGTTCACCTCCTGTTGACTAAGATCCTCTAGCACCTCAAACCTGTTGAAGGTGTCCTCCTCCTGCCTGTCCTTCAAAGTCCTTTTATGACCTTTATTTCTGTTTCGGCCTCTAACGGGAATAAATCCATCTTCCCTACCACCAGAACCCTGAATGGGGGCCTTGCCCTTATCCACCCTAGGTGGATTAGCTGAAGGTTGAGAAGAATGAGCCTCCAAAGGCTTGGCCTTTGGACATCTGCGCAGGAGGTGACCATACTCATGACAGAAATGACAACGGAAGGGAAGTGTTTCATAATCCAGCTGTTGCACCCATGAATAATCTCCTGTACTCACTTCTAACGAGTCTGGCAATGGCTTACTTAAATCAATTTCTACACAAAACCGGGCAAAAGTCATTACCTTTTTGAATTGTGTTTGCTGAGAAGAACCCACAGGTTTCCCCAGCTTCGAGGCTAATAGGCACAACACATCCTCTCACCAGCATTCCACAGGGAGCCTTGGAAGACGAACCCAAACCGGAACCCGATTCAGAAGTTCCTCTGCCGGGTTGAAGCCAGGATGCCATGGCTTAATAAATAAGCCCACTTGGTTATAAAAATACGGGCCCCCTTCAAAAATCCTATTCCGATCAGCCAAGCAGTCAAATGTAACCATGAAGTAGTTATTTGCCAGGAGGCGGATCTCCATCTCTCCCTCAGGCATCCATGTCTTTTGAGCCCACAAATCCAAGAATTGCAAAGAAATTTTCAAACCTAAGAATTTGCAATAAAGAGAATGTCGAGCATAATAATCAATGTCTTCAGCCAACATCTCCATTGGAATGACTACACTCGGCCTCTCTTTACACCGTTCGAGGCACCCATTAATCTTTGGAATTCTAGGCCCCCCTGCCGAGCCCATCTCGACTTTCTCAGGTTCCACCGAGAAAAGATTATTATCAAAAATCTTTGAACCCTGTGGAGAGGGTTTCGAACCAAAAGCAAAGCGGAAGTCCATATTGGTACAAACCCTAGAAGATTCTCCAGTATCCATCAAAGAGCACACAACGCAAAATGAGAAAGCAAGGCCAAAATCAAAACCAAGAGCCCTTCGATGAAGGCACTCTCCACTGGACACCAAGATCACAACCCCACAACCCTAGAATACACACCTGCTTCAAAAGAAAAGAACCTCCCCCCGAATAGCATAAAAAACCCACCCCCAAGAAGCTCCAGAGAAGAAGAGAACAGAACCGACCTCCAAACACGCATGCAACCACCAAAAGACCACATGCAGGCCGAGCCTAGATGGCTGCGGCCTCATGCAGCACTTCTTGCAAAGCCCATTTTGTGATCAAAACTATAGATGTTTTTCTTAACTCAAATTTCTTATCAATCAACACTTTAATCAGTATAAATTTAATATTAAGGTTTGGGCCTTGGTTGTTGGCACTACAAGCAAGAAGCCCCACCAATTCACCAAGGAACCTCCCCTTAATATGAGGGTAAATAACAAACTCCATTGTTGACGCGGTAGAGAGCGACCCCGCGAGGTTTGAACCTTGGTTGTTGGCTCTGCAGGCAAGAAGCCCCACCATTTCACCAAAGGGTCACCCCTTAATTTAATATTAAGGTTTGGTCCTTGGTTGTTGGCACTACAGGCAAGAAGCCCCACCAGTTCACCAAGGAGCCTCCCCTTAATAGGAGGGTAAATAACAAACTCCATTTTTGACGCGGTAGAGAGTGACCCCGTGAGGTTTGAACCTTGGTTGTTGGCTCTACAGGCAAGAAGCCCCACCATTTCACCAAAGGGTCGCCCCCAAGCATATGGAATCATTAATTTTGAGTTGAGAAGGAAATTTTCTCATTTTCATGATGAATAAGTTATCAAATTCTACCATTGACTCATTGATTCTCTTCTATATAGTTGTGAGTTTGTGAATTATAAACTTTACATCAACTCTATCTCTATATTTTACTACAAAAACTATCATGAATTATTATAATGAATCATACTATCATTAGGTAATATTTTATACCATTCCCTTACACTTTATTATAATTATTGAACAAACAAATTTATAATAAAATCCTCGTCATCAATTTTATTGTCATATGTAACATTAGTGAAATTCCTAAGATTTTTATCACCTAATATTATATTATTTCCTTGGAATTTTTGAATTTTTTTATCAAATCCATTAGACACTATGTAGATAGAATGTAATATTTGAAGAATCGCATGAATATGAGCTATTACCACATTAACATCCATTGGCCTAGCGGAAGAAGGAAAGAGGATATTTTGCAAGGCTTCTTGAAGTATACCTTGATAAATTGGAGCAATCTAAAGTAAATCCCAAAGTGAGATCTTGGCGGGAGTAACGTGAATTTTCTCAACAAGATCGTACTCACCAGGTGCCTTAGGTGCAGGTTTAGGTGCTTGAGGAAGTCTTGGTTGAGAAGGTGGTAAAGAAGTAGGTTGATTAATATTTTTTTCATTCCTTCTAGTATTATGGTCTACCGCTCTATAAGAGGGAGCCTTAGATTGCATGACTCTTGTGTAAAGGTCCAACATGTCATTTGTGACAAGAAAACCATAAATAGAATAAATTATTTTAGGAGATGGGCTATTTAAAGTCACATAAATGATTGGTCTCTTAGGCCTTTGAAGGGAAATAGAGACTACAACTACATTCACATACTCATCGACTTGTAAAGAAGAAGGTTGTGACAAATAAGTTTGTTTATCATATTTACAGATAAAAGGAGATGCCTCTAAGAAATAAACTAGTTCCTCATCCAACATATTGAAATCTTTCTTAGAGAATGCATTATAAAAAGCATTGAAATTTTGAATTAAAAGATCCAACATGATTTTGATTCACATTAGGTTCACCAAAATGTAAAGGAGGGGATTCACTACTCTCGAGACTCAAGACAAATAGATTCTACAAGGAGAAAATAGCCCTTGGTTACCTCAAAGTATAAAGCTCAGGTGACAAGGAAGAAAATAAAGGATATTTGAATAACTAGATCAAATGAAATGCTAAGCTATTGAGAACAAGAATGATAAACTACTAAGCAATAGAAGTTGATGATAAAGTTACAAGCTATAGGTTACAGAATTAGAAACTATAGAACTCATATGTAACACCCCTCCATTTTGGATCTTTGGATCGGTAGTGTTCTTCTTTGTCATGTTGTTTATGTTTTTGTTGTGACTTTGGAACTCGATTACTATTTGATCGTGAACTGTTAAGCGATGCATATGTAATATTTTAATGTGATGGTATTTTACTCTGATGTTATCTTTATGGCATGTTTTGGATTAATTTAGCAGATCATTGATTTAATGATGTTATATGCTTGCGACCATATTATTGATGTTAGATGCGTCAGTTAGTGATATTGTATTGGTGAAGGGGATGGGATTGTACCACTCGCTTGCGAGCGCCCTATGATTCTGAGATTTCCTCTTCACGATGTGTTTGATCATATTATATATATGCATGTTCGATGTACTCTTTGTTCATAGGTTGACAGGTACATGACATCGACTCCACCTGGTTCACAGGTTTGAGCGTGTCCATTGACCAACAGTAATCGATTGGGAGATAGCAGTTAGGTTTGTCGTGCCAAGTCATCACCCTAGTCATAGTGTGTCATCGGTTTGTTGTCAGATTAGTTGTTTTAATTTGGTCCATTTCACCTTGAGTATTTATTTAATTTCAAATTATAAAGGTTATTAAGTGACGGGTGTAGTTAAAATTATGTTTAAATGTATCTAGTTGCAATGTTGAATTGTTATATATTTTATTGATTAATTTGATTTAATTAATAAAACTAGATTTAGTTTATTGACTAAGTAGATTAATGGGGATAAAATGATTTAAGTTAGTTGTTTGGACATTATGGGATATTTAGATTTAAATTAAGATAAAAATGAAAATGTGTTTTAAATTTCATTTTTTTTGAAAATTATAGATAAAATTAATTCTTTGCAAACTTGGAATTCTTTTGTTTAAAAGAAATTTTGAAAATGCATGAGATTTCATATAGAAAGCAAAATTGTTTTAAATTTAAAAAAGGGGAAATATCTCCAATTTTGCAATGAATTTAGTGGGTGGGGATATTTTAGGGGTTTGACCAAAATTGGGGAAACTCTATTTGAGCAATTGCTATTTCATATAATTTTTCAATTTTGGAATTGGGTGGAGAAAAAGATTGGTTGTGGCTTTGTTCTTAAATTTTGAAGAAGTCTTTGGATTTGGAAGAAGCAAAGTGGATTCCTTGGTTGAGCTGGAATTTTAAAAAATAGGATTTGAAAGCACCATTTTTGGAGTTCTTCAAGCTTTGGAGGAAAAATCAGGTTCTTCTTTGTTTTTATTTTTCTTTCATTTTGAAAAGAGTTTAAATCTGGTTATAGTGTTGAAAAATTTATAAATGTTGTTTGAGTTTCAATGGGAAACCCATGTCAAAATCTTGTTTTAAATTTGAAAAGAAAGAAAAACCACTGTTAAAATCTTGAGAAAGATTTGGAATTTTTGTAGTAAACTCAATCTCTTCAAACAAAATTTTTGGCAAAATATTTGATCTTAAGAATTTATATTTGCTGGGTATGTTGTTTATGTGAGGAAAATTTGTTCAATTTAGTTGAAATATGAGAAATATATATATATATATATATATATATATTCAAATTTAAATACAGTAAAAATAAAAGAATTTGTCTTCTTTCGGGAAATCCACCCAGAACAGGGCATGCATTTTTTTTATTGAATACTATTTAAAATTTAAAAATGATATTTTGTATGTAGTGTGGGTGGGAAGCCAAATTGCGCCCAAAATTTCAAGGCCACCGCTGCCATGGGGAGGGGACTTTGTGCTTAGCACACAAGCCGCCGCCCATGGGAGGCTGTGCCGCAGCACAGTGCCTCCACAGCCGCCACCCATATTTAGGCTTGGGGCCTTATTTTTTTTTTTTTTAAAGAAAATTTCTTTCATTTTTTTAGTTTTTATTTAATTTTTATTTAATTTAAATTTTATATTATATGTTATATAATATATATGTATTATATATATATAATATTAATTTAAATATTTTTTTATGTTATTATTTAAATATGTTTCATATATATATATATATATATATTAAATAATGGAGATCTTTTTCTTAATTAGTTGAAATAAAAATGTTTTTTTTTAAAAGCTATTTATATATTTAAATAAAATGCAAATATTTAAATTTATGAGTTTTAAAATGATTATTTTTTTTCTGATAATTGATTGGAAAGGAATTGTATTTTTAATCAAATGATTTATTTAAGAAAAATTTAATTTTGATTATTATGGATAATCGTGGCAATGAAATTTATTTACTATTGAGTTTGTGCAAATAATGTTAATTATTTAATTGATTTCATGCACTATGTCATTGCTTGCCTTGGGTTTAGGAAACCCTAACATTAGTTTATTGACTTGCCTGAAATGCCTTTTTAAGTGATGTTTTCATTCATTCTCTATGTTGGGCAATTGAATCAATTGTTATGTAAGTCTTCCAGATGGGGTTTTTAATCTTTTGGGGTTGTCGTATTATGTAGTCAACCTCTGTTTTGTTTTGGGAAGCATGTATAGATGTATCATGTTGTTTCACCCGATTTTCTCGAACAGGGATGGTTTGTGCCTCCTTGGGATTAGGAGAGGGTATGTGGTTTATGCCTCCTTTGGAAGGAGTGGAGTATGTACTTTGTTTCCTCCAGTGTTTGGAGTGAGTTTCCTTTATTTGTTGCCTCCTTGGATTGGAGAGGTCGTCTTATCTAGGTTACCCATTAGATTGTGGTTTGGTACTGTGTGTGTTGTCGATAGGAGAGTGGCTCTTTGTGGGGGTCTGACACACAAAGGGGCGCCACGGTAACTCACTTAGGGTTTTAAGTAAGTGATAACATAAAAAGAATTAATGAAAAAATCTTAGACTAATTAAGATAATTAATTCCTCTCTCATAACTCATTCGCTTTTAAGGTTTGAGATGAGACAAGAAGCTCAGTTTGTATGAGGGTCCGGCGGCTGGTAGAGTTGAGCCAGGATAACCCAAGGTGGGGATTCGGTTGCCTAAGACAGTTGAGCCAGGGTAACTCATAGCAAATGTCGTGTGACACTCTCTCTATGTCAACCAGAAGTCAGTTGTTGTACTACGTAAATGATCCTTGTTCTCTGGAAGCATTGTAACCATTGTGTTAAGTGATAATGTGTTTGTATTCAATTTAGTTTAGTTATGTTTTAGCTTGTCTCTAGTGGTAGATGGTCTTGTGTAGGAATTCCTTGTTACTATCTCCTAGCACGGGGGGTGAGCCTTCGGGTATCACATGGTTGGGTGAAACATGCACCTTAATCCGTTGGGTTTTCTTCTTGTTCGTGTGGATGAGATTTCCAGTTGGAGAGCTCGTGGGATCTAGTTTCATTTCATGTGTTATTATTTTCAGTTGTATATTGTATTTCATTACCCCTCATTTGTTATCGAGGTGGATGTTGTAATTTGTAATTATACTTATTGGATTTATCTCATTCGGGGAATGAGTGTTGTAATCTTATTGTTATGTGATCGTTATTGAAATCATGTGGTACTTCTTATTCTTGATGTAATTAATCTTATTTGGAATGTATGCGTTCTTAATGCCTTAAGTAATTAAATGTTATGGTTTCAATTCATGTTTCTTGTTTGGGTTTAAGTAACTCAATCTCGTAACCTTAGCGGATTGGTTGGCAATGGTTAGTTAACTTGCATGTTATTTTGTACTTAATCAAAAAAAAATTAGTTCATTTGTGTAGTAAATTGCAACTTCCCCTAGGGTTGCGTGGCTGGGCGTTACATCATAGATTCTTCCCCTAGAAGGGAAAATCCTCGGCCACAGATGGTAGTGCATCATAGGGATTTCTACACCTCATGTTGTCATCCCTATCAAAATAGAGAATAAGAACCTTAAATCTACAAATTCCACGAATTTATACATCTATACACAAGAAAGATAGGGGAAATGTTGGGGTTGTTTCAGGGCTTTCCTCAGTCAAACCCCCATTTTTTGTGTTTCCACCTCCATGAACAACCAAATAGATAAAGATAGAATGGCATGAAATATAAAAGATGTGTGATAGAAACAAACCCTACGATAGAGGAGATCCCCTATCATGAATGTAATAGATGAGAGAAATAAATGATAGTAAATAGGCAAGAAAAATAGACAAGAGAGTGTTACCAACCATTTGTAGCTCCCCTCTTGTCTTGATAGACATGACGTGCTTTCTTGCAAGAGAGCCTTGACTGTTTCTTGAGACAAAAATCTAGTAGAGCTTCGCTACGAGGAGCAAGAGAGAATGAAAAAATATGTAGAAGAGAAGATAAAATGGAAGATAGAGAGAATGAATGAGAATGAGAGTGAAAATGGGAGTTCTATGAGGTTGCATGGGTGGGAAGCACTATTACACTCGCATTTCTACCACAATGACACGTGTCATAGGCAAAGGACATGATATTCTCTCATTTGAAACTTGAAAAGTTTGGGGATGCTAGCATGTCATGCGAATGTCCATGCATCACACAACCATCCTACTCAAAATTTTGTAAGATTGAGGTATTTGTTTTTCTAACGCTTCATTTTTGTCCCCTATGGAGTTGAAATCATGAATTTTTACTCATAGGTTTTTGTCATTAATATGGTGGGTTGTCATAAATGCAACGAGCTAAATGCACAATTGTGAAATTTCCATAGGGTGAAATTTTACGACACTACAATTACGTTGCCTTTCAAAGTTATTAACTCAAGAAAATTCTCAATCTATAATAAAGAGATGGTTTCCATCATGTATTCCTTGAAAACATTTAGGTAATGCCTAGTTGGAAGCAGATTCATAGTTAAGATGGCTCAAAATATGGTAAGCTACTTTCTCATCCAAAAGGATTTAAGTTAGTGATAAAAATAATTGGTAAGAAAATTACAAGGATTATATTTTTATATCAAGTATCTTAAGGGGTAGAGAAACTTTTTTTTTGATGATTTATTTGTGAGACCAACCTTGAACTCAATTTCCAACATCTTTATAGATTGGACGGCTAACATTATAGAATAATATTCCAAGAATACCTTTTCCATTGATTTTCTAGAAGGGTAGTTGCTAGATAATATGTACTCAATGTCCAAAAATTTCATTCCCTACAAGAATAGGATTTACTTAAGACCATAATACAAGATAAAGGTGAAAATTATAAGGGTGGGCCATGACTTTCCTTTGGTGGGCCACCAAGGGTATTTCAAAACTTAAAAAAAAGTTAGAGAGAGGTTCACTTAGAAAGGAAACAAGGATGGTGTCCTTTGACACATTAGGGATGTTTCATTTGCTAACAAAATAAAATAGAACAACTATTTATAGCTAAATTGTTACAACCTCTACTTATTCCTAAGAAAAATGGGAGAGTGTCTTAATGGAATTCATCATGGAACTTCCTAAGGTCCAAGGCAAAGAATGTATATATGTGGCTATGGATAGATTCACCACTTATACACACTTATTTGAAATTTCATCATATTATAGGGTGCCACGAGTTGTATAAGTGTTCATCAAGGAAGTGTTTAGGCTTCATGGACTACCTAAAATCATTGTGAGTGATAGGTATATTTGATTCTTGTTTATTCTAGCAAGAACTCTTTCATCTATTAGGAACCAAACTCATCCTCAACACTAGCTACCATCCCCAAATAAATGGAAAAACTAATATAGTGAGTAAGTGAGTAGAAGGCTATTTAAGAAGCAATATATTGGACTTAGAAAAGGAATTGATAAAATGGATTCACTTAGGGGAGAATTGATACAATACCATTCATCACATTTCCATTAGGATGACACCTTTCCTGGTCTTATATGGGTATGAAGCCAAAAGTTTTGTTGATACTTTATATTTTGATAGAAAGGTCCCAAGGGTGAGTGATCCAATCTAGCAAGGATAAGACTTCTTGAAGTCCCTTAAAAATAACCTCCAGTAGGTGAAAAATAAAAAAAATATGTATGTTGATCATCATTGAGTGGATCACACTTTTTAAGTAGGAAAGTTGGTGCTTGCTTGACTATATCCATACAAGAAATCCTCCCTAAAGGAAAGTAGATATAAGAAAACCAACCCTCATTTTTTATGGCCTTTACAAATTCATAAATAAATCTAGTTAGGTAGCTTGTGAGGTAGACTTTTTAGAGGAAACTAAAATTCATAATGTGTTCCATGAATCATGATTGAAGGAGGCATTGGGTAGAAATGTTGACCATTTTCAAAGCTACCTCCAATGGATGATGAAGGTAAACTCATCTTGGTACTTGAAGAGGTCATAGAGATAAAAACAAAGAAAATAAGGGGTTTGATCATAAATAAGTATTTAATTAGATGAAATAATCTCCCCATAAAGTATGTAACTTGAGAAGGACAAAAATTTGAGCACCCTTGAGTCTGTATGGGCAAGGAAATCCAAGTAAGGTAGACTTATCCTATCCCCTTTGTATGTAACTCATACCATAGACTAGAATGCCCAGTTCCCAACTCTTGTCATTTCAATTATTCCATTATATATCTTCCCCATTCATCTCCTAGGAATCAACATCAGTTCCCCATGGGTCATAAGTGTAAGCTCATGGGAAAGCTCCTAAATCTATGTAACTAGTCAAAGTGATGGGGTTGTCATCTTCAACATGCTTCCCTTCTCAAGTTTTCTTCTATCTATAATACCATTAGTATATTTAACTTTTCTCGACCACCATGCCTTATGGTCATTTATCTATATCACTCCCTTCTTTATCATTTTTTTGGGTTTTGGATGAATCATCCCCCATCACCAATCTTGACTTTCAAACATAAGCATTCCCCCCAAAATTTATTATTCTACTCCACCTACCACCTTAAAAAAAAAGAGTGCAAATAACTCATATAATGATAACACATCTCCAAGTGGGCTTCAACCTAGTTGTCATATACTTCCAAGTAATCCTGAAATAGAACTGCATGGTCTTCTAGGTAGGTGCATTACAAAGGAGACAACAACTGCCATCAATGTGGTATATGGTTTTGAAACCAAAGGGGCTCATCACCATATTGGTAAAGATAGTTTCAAGTTTTAAGGGATCCCCATCCATTCCTACCAATCCCATTTCCAAATAGGAGGATGCCATAACCAACTTGAAGTGAAAGAAAACAACAATCTAAAGGTATGGAAATTCATTTATATGTACTATACCCAATACAAAGGATACTATGCAAGTTGTGACACTCACTCTAGGTGGTTTAAGTTTATATATGTGATTGGAAAATCATATTAAAAAAAACATCAAAAAAAACTAATCTCAAATCGCAACGAACACTTGATGTTCCAACCTCTAGGTTTGAAAATGAAAACTCGCAAATTTGAGAGGCTATAGAATGAAATCCCTATAGATCTAGTGTTGGAGGATGAAAATCCTTTAGGTGGTCAATAAAGAGCCACATAGGATACATTATTGAGCTTTCATGGTGACTAATAAAATTTACAACTATTAGAGTTGATTGTTGAACCCCATAGCTCCCAAAAATCACCTACAACTAAAATGCCTATCACATAGAGAGAAAAAGTATATAGTATGCTATGTAACCTTGAGAGTTTATTTGATCCAAAGAAGCATCTAAATATGCATCTCAATAATGGATTAAAGGATTTTGGATTATTACAATAATAGACAATTAATTCTTATGAAAGGAAAAACTAAAACACAACCAGAAATGAAACCCTAGGTAAGGATTGAATTATATCATCGCATGTGTCCTCATCCTATGCTATAAGATAAAAAATCATGACTTAAAGTAGAAAAACACTCCTAAGTTTATCTTAAGTGTAACAAAGTAAAAATAGGACCTAATAAATTAATTAATTAATTAGGTGGTTTTCCTATTTTACTCTAACAACAATGAATTCACACAGCACTTCCAGTTTTCATAAGTATAAGTTTTATACTACAATCACTCTAAAGAGAATAAATGGTTATTTTCCAACACAAAATAGCTCTATTCTTCTAAGAGCTATTTTTTAATCGAAGTTTCCGTGTACTTAGGTTTTGTGACTATTGCCATTAATGACCTTTATTATTATATGTTTTAATAAAGGTACTTGAATCTCATTAATAAATATGTATTTACTATTTATCTTTATTTGTAAGCTTGGTACATGTGATTTGAGTGTCCCATGTAAATGCATGAATTACAAGACTATATTATGGGTTTATTGTTTTTATATGTGTACTATAATTTTTTTTGTATATTACAGTTAATCGATTAGGATTTTCTATCTTAGGGTTAAATTAAGGAAGCCTACATAACATTAAGGGTGGATAAGACTACTATGTGAATATTGATATTTTCTAAGGTTTTTTAAGATTATGAATATGAGTAAAAATTATTGTGTCTTTTAGGGTTTATATGGTTACCATTAATATTTTAAGTATGTTAAAATTATTTTCCTTAAATCCAACACAAGAAATTACACCTTCTAATGTTGATTGATTTACCATGGCTTGTAGAAAAGTTAAATCTCAACCTCCAAACTAGAGGAGTTGAATTTGGTGATAGAAATAAAATTAAGTTTGTTATTCTAGGAGAAATGCCTACAAAATTTCTTACTAATCAAGCTAAAAACTAGTAATGGACATCAAAAAATTAAGAGAATGATATAATAATGTAGAATCAAGAAAGTCAAGGTAAAATATATAATGTTATTTTTTCAATGACAAGAAAGATTGTACAAAGAAATTCAAGGTAAACTATATGATGCTAATGTTTTCAATGATAAAAAAGATCATACAAAACAAGTCCTTCCACTTTTTAGGGAGATTTAGTATATGCCTAATTTTATTGCTAATGTCCAACATTCTCTTTTGGTGCTAAGTCTATTATTTCTTCTTAGAACTCTCTTTTATTCCTAACATCTCTCAAACTTTTGAAGTTAAAAAGACTCTTGTCTTTGAAAATCTAAAACATGTTCCTAAGACCTCTATCATGGACTATGATAAACAAGAAAATATCATATTTTTCATCCAAAAGGTAACTCAAACTTATAATAATTCAAAGAAAATAAGAAAAAAATATTCATCAACCTAGGTTATAGTTATTAAATGAAGTTAGAATATAGAACATGGAATACAAGAGGCACTCAAAAGAAATTAATAAGATTGATCATGGTAAATACAAAAAAATTAATAACACATGTTGGATTTGGTTCTTCTCAATCAAATGGATTGATCCCTCCCTCATCCATCTCAGTCATGATCATTTCTTGGAATGTAAGAGGGATTTATAGTATACATCAATAGAATTTTGTTAGAAGAATGATTAAATATTTTAACCCCTTTATGTTTCTAACTCATGAAACTAAACTTCTCCAAGAATTTTTTAAAAAATGGTTGTAGAATTAGTATATATTAGGAAATTATTGTGATTTATACCCATGGTGTATCTAGTGGTCTAATGTGTTCTTAGGATTCCATATATTTTTCTCTAAAATTTCTTAAGTCAAAATGGAGACCTCTCTTTAGAAGGGGTTCTAACTACCAATAATCTCAATGTCTTGTTCATTAATTTTTATGCTCCCCAAGATCTCCAAGGTAAGGTTAACCTCTAGTATAATTTTTAGGTTCATAAAGGAGCTTCTCTTAAATATTTTCCTTAGATTATGCAACCTTAAGCATGCACACATATACTACATAATGATACTCAAAATTAACACATTCTTATGAAAAATCAACTTGATTCTTTATATGTATGGTCAAAAATCATAATTACATCATTAGTCTCTATTGTAATGGCCAAAAACATGCTAAGCCTTGATTGTTTGGTTACAAATTACATAATTCAAAAGATATTTCAATACAATGCTTGAACTTGACTCTCATCTCAAACCTCCAAATTCACTACCTTAAAATGATTATGAGATGTGTTTATATAGTAGTCTTAGCCTTAGGAATGATATCAATTGATTTCATATGGTGTAAAATTCAATGTCTTGTAGTCAACCAAATGTGTAGAAGAACCTTGTGGAATGAGTTTGGTAATGATGGGTCAATGAAACATGATGTGGTTAATACCATAAGCTCATGCACGGATCTATTGAACATGGAAGTGTTCTTTATTTCTATAAACTTTATAAAGTTACTACAAACCCTAAATAGTGAAAGTATCATTATATTATGCTTGATAATGATTATAGAGTTAAATTTTTCCTTTGTGGTGATCAACATATCTTGAAAGATAAATAAGACATTATTAGCTCCAAGTAGATCATTTTTCCCAACCGAGATGATGCAAGAAGTTGGGTCCACAAAAAGCTCAAAAAGTGGAAGTGTTTTTGTTGTTTTTCAAAATTTGTCACACTTGGACTGAAAATTTGAGGCATTTACATAATGAACCTTAAAAGAAGTTAGTAATATGAAATTTAGCATTTTGAATCTAGTTTCCAAATATGTAAATTATTCAAATACCAAGATTATAGAAATTAAATTTTGATAGGGATCTATAAAAACCACTTTTTAAAAGTCCCTATTTTTTACCATACCATCAGAGAAAACTTTAGTGGCGAATCTTCGCCAATTGGCGAATAATTGAAATCGGGACCTCCAGAAATGGTGAATAGTATAAGCTAAAAAGCATGTTGAATCGCTAGGTTTTTACAAAAAATTGATTTTGTCTCAATTAATTCGCCTATGCATTATTTTTTAAACAATGTGTCATTGGAACCGATTCGCCAGTAGTTTATAATATAATTACAAATATTAATTATATTCACCAATAATATTATATTACTACCATTAATTTTGGGGCAATATCGCCACAATAATGAATTACCATTTAATTTTAGGGATATTTTAGCCTTGAATAGGGCTTTTATTTATTGTCATCGAATCATCGATTATCTTTTTAATTAGATGGATGCAGGTTGATTCCGCAACCTAATACGCACATGCCTTTTAAGAGGTTTGTTGAGGCCTGAAATTTGTTTTGGTCCACATGATTAAACCTAATCGTGTGGTCCAAAAAAAATTACGAGCCTTAACAAGCCTTTTAAAAGGCACATGTATATTAGGTCGCGGAATCAACCTACAGCCATTCGATTAAAAAGCTAATCAATGGTAAAAAACTCACTTTTCATTTCGTCTTAATTTTAAAGTGGTATTTTTTAAAAATACTTAATTCGTGTGTGCTCCAATGTGTTTTTGATAGTGAATTTATGCTCCAATGTCGTGTCCCCGGACCCACATTTCGACCTGAGGGGAATACGCTATGACCTTGGGGTTGCCCAGTGACAGATGAGCACAAGCCACAGGACTACTTCAATATTACAAAAAATAAAAAATATATGGGGGAACTGCATTGACCAACTATGAAAATTTTTAAAGGAGAGATTTGCCATTGTAATTAATATTTTTAGTGATTATTCGCTAGGATTCGCCACTATGATTATTATTTTTACCAATTATTCATTAAGATTCGCCAAGATTTTATAATTTTTTTTAATAATGAGCATAGATTTGCTAGGAAAATTAATATTTTTTTTTTCAATTAATATTTTACACTTGTAGGGGTTTTCTGGAGTTATCCACACATGCATGTGTGGGACACCACTTTTTGACCCAAATAAAAGTATTTTCATTCCCTTTTGGGAAAAAAGAGCTAACAACATGAAGATTGATGTGAATTTTTTTTTGTAATTTTTTGTTGAATATTTCTTTTTTATTAAATTTTTATTGGCTTTAATTGTTGTTTTTAAAAATCAATGTGTACAAGCGATATATGGACCTAAGCCAAGCATTTTGAATCTTTTTTTTTTTTTTTCATTGTGTAGAGAATTGTTTGAAGATTGATGCCATATAATTTTTTTAACAAGAAACTTAACCAAAAAAAAGTTATTAAAAAACAAAAAAAGCCTGATATTTCAAGTTTAAGGAATAGTTTGTTTAGAAATTAATTAAAAAATACCAAATATAATCCAATCTTAATAAAAATTATATCTTCAGAAACTAGACATCGTGTTTTCTAATGGGTTTTAATTTTATAGTTGATTCAGAAAAAAAAGTCCATCAGTCATATTGCCAAAGTTAGACATTCTTCTTCAATTTGCCTTAGTTTTTTAGTTGCAAGTTAAATGCTAAGGATCGGATTGGAAAGCTTTTCCCAAGCCTAAAACCAAGGCTACATGGGGGTTGGGAATTCAATTTTTAAATAACGCATACGCATTATTTAAATGAAACATGTATGCATTTCATATAATGCATATGTGTTATTTATTTACCTGTTGGGTAAAGGTAACGCATATGTGTTATATAATGCATACACGTGCCTAAAAAAAACGTGTATGCATTTTATAACGCATACGCATTTTTTAGATAGCCATTTTTTCCTAATTTGTAAAATATTGATAAAACACATTTTTTCTACAACATTCCTTTTCTGCAGTACAGTCCAAAAGTGCCATTTTTTGCATTTTTATTGCAATTTTTTCTTGTGCAGGGCATATTCTATTCAAATTGTTGGAAGAGACAAGTTTAGGTTAAATTTTTTGAAGTGGAATCAAGTCCAAGAACATTTTACAAGAAGATTTGGAAAAAGAGAACTTTTGGATGTATTCATGGTGTTTTTGTACTTCAAAGTTTATAGAAGAAAGGATCTTCATATTACATAGTTTTATTTGAATATTTGAAGGAGATGTAAATTTGAAAATAGGTTACTTGAATCATTTTTTTTATCATCAAAGAAGGTTTGGTAACCATGCGATCAAAGAAAAGACAAAGAAAAAAATGTAGAAAGTTAATGACACTCGAAGAAATGGAAGCAAAAAGACAAAGGGATAGAAGAGAAAGGATTCGTCAAATGAAAAATCTGGAAGAATCTAGTTCCATGAATGTTGAAGAGGAATCTATGAATGATGAAATGAATGTAGATGATGCAAATGTGGAGATGGTGAATATGGAAGAAAATGCAATTATGGAGACAAACCCAACTATGCCTTGAACTTCAACTTTGAATGATATGGAAATAGTACCTATGCAAACAACTTCAGTATGTCTTCAAATCCACCTCCCAATGATATGGAAAATGCACCTATTCAAGCAATCTATCCAGGTATGTTTTCAAAGTCTTATTGATCTTGCTTGTTTAGATGAAGTTGGATACACCATTGATGATATCAATAATTCTAGGGTTGAAACAATGCAAAAACAAAAAAATGATGAAATTATATCTTATGAGAATGCAAATGAAAATTAAATCCCTCATATTGATGAAAATGAGAATGAAATCCCTTTTACATTTGAAAATGAAAATGAAACCCCTTGTGTGAATGAAAATGAAACCCCTTGTATGGATGAAGGTGAAAATGTTTTTTTTACAATTGAAAAAGATGTGCTAGATAACCTTTGTGGTAAAGTTTCTTGGAGGCAAATTAGAACTTATGGAAATAGAATATATAAAATGTTTTTTTATAGAAATAAATTAGGATTCCAATGTCAACTCATGGTGCAATTGATGAGAATGGCGAAAATGAGAAAAGTGATGAAAAATTTAGGTGTTTTTATAAAACCAGAAAAGAAAGATGGTTCAATAGAACAAGCCATAACTAGTGTTGCTAATGCTATTGATTTTATAGGTAAGAAAAATCAATCTAAAGATAAGAATGTGGCTCGTCGTGCAATAACAACTACTCTAGTTGATAAAGCAACTTCAAATAAAAGAATGTTAAGTAAGATTAGTAAATGTATAAAAGTAAATCCTAAAAATTTGATAAGAGCTGCTAAAAGAAGAGAAAGTATTGAAAAGGATCCAATTAATCAATGTTGAAGTTTTAGTTGTAGACTCCCAAGATCAGACATGAAATTAACTAATGAAATTAAATCTTTAATCGATAAATTTTGGCATGATAATACAAGAGTATCACCTAACATTAGAGATGTCTTAAAATTAAGGGTGGGTTCCAAAATTCATGAACCTCATCCAAAGTATCTCTTAGATATGACTCAAATTGAATTATATTAAAAAAAAATAGATGCTTCAATCTTGCCATTGAATATTAACATAAGTCAAAGATGATTCGAAAAGTGTAAACCTTGGTATGTTAGAATTAATAAGAAATGAATCTCTTGTTGTTGTAAGACTCATGTACAATTTCGTTATTATTATGATAGTTTTCAATATATACAATGCACTTTGCATGCTAACCAAATTATGCAGGACATTTGTGGTATTAATATGCCACATGAAAGAATCAAAGATTTTATTGCAGGTTTGTTTTGTAAACCCTCTAATGAAAACTTATTAAATATTTAAAAGCATGTATTTCTGGAGAATGCGGTAGATGTGGTAACTTTTCATTATTAGGAGAATGTATGCATGAAAGTAGTTTAGATGAATTTGGACAAAAATTAGTGGATGTAAAAAAATTTAAAAATGTTGAGTATTCTTTAAAAAATGGAAAAACTAGAAAACATTGTGAGCTAATTGTGGAAAAATTTAGTGTGCATGCATTTATTAAAGAATTTAAACATAAGATTGTATCTAAATATGTCCAACACTCTTAGTATGCTCATTGGCTTGATAATCAATTTTGTTTATGTAAAAACACATTCCCAATTGAAACTATATTGTCAGTTGTTGATTTTGTTGAAAATTATACTCTCGCTCCATAAGAAGAAATTCAATCACAGTATTATAATTCAGTGCAAGTAGCTATATTTTTTCATATTGTTTATAGACATGCAGATGATAGTAGAGAAGATAATAGAAAATTTTTGAGAGAGTACCATTTTTATGTAAGTGATAATCGATTACATTCATCTGAGTTGTTCAATATTGTTTTGATATATTTTACAAAAATTTAAAAGAGGAATTCAAATGCTAGAACATCTCATATGGTCAGATAATTGCACGGGTCAATTCAAAAATGCTAGAATGTTTTATTGGTTATGTAGAGTTCATAAGGAAAATAATATCCAGCACATATGGAGTTTTTTTGAAGTTGGTCATGGTAAGGGAGAACACAATGGAGCAGGTGCATGTGTGAAAAGAGCTCTTGCTAGAGAGCAACTAAAATTTGAGGATGTTGTGAAATTTAGAGATGCACGTGCAATTGTAGATTGGTGCAATACCAAATTATCTACAAGAACAAGTGAGAGCTCAATAATTTGACGCTTCTTTTGGTTAGTTGAAGAAAATGATATTTTTTCTCAACAAGATTGTGAAACAATTAATGGATCTGCAAAATGGCATTCATTTAAGAGTTCAAATGCAAACACATGGACAATATGGACAAGGGAGTTGGAATGCTTTTGTCAATTTTGTATTGTAGGTGATTAGGAGGTGTGTGAAAATACAGAATGGGTCAAACAATGGCAACAAAGAGACTTAACACCTACATCGACACATGTTCAACATGGAATGACAATTGAAGATAATCAAGTGTTCGCATCAGATGATTATGATCGTGTTTCGGATCTTGTAAAAGAAGGTACATTATTTATTGAGTTGAATTTTATATGTATGCATGTTTATATGTGAATTAAATATAAGTCACTCTTTATTGAATTTTTAATTTATTTTTGCAAGACATGTGTATGTTGTTGTTGCACCTAAGGGGAATGAAAAGGAGATGGAGTATTGGTTGGCTAGATGTGTTGAGAGAAAACATAATTTGGTAGATCCTAGAGTGGATGATGACAACTTTGAGTATCCAACTAGTTCAATGGTTGTTGTTGGCACCTGGCTTCAAAAATATTTGATAAGAAAGAATGGCTTTCTTGCATTTGAAGATTATGAAAGACACAAGAATATTATACATTATTCACATTTGATTCTGACAACCAATATAAGACTAGTTAGATATCAAGGGAGGCCTGCTAATAAAGTTTTATGGACACTTTCAATGGATGATCATGAGACAATCATAGATGCACTACAAAAAAGAGAGGATATAGATGGTACAATGGAGTAAATAAATATTGGTAAGTATGTAGTTGTATATATATAATTGATATATATATTTGTCTTTAGTCATTTCCTAATTAAATTTTTATATCATTTTTTGTTTCAGGTCTCCCAAAACTAGATGTTTTACAAAAAAAGAGAGGAGATGCACATATATTACAATGGAATTCAAATCTAGAGACAAGTAGCTATATATAGTTCTAGATACATTTAATTGATAGTATAAATATAAAACTAAATTTAATTCATTGTCATTTTATAAAAAGTTTATAATTGATTTCATATCCCCTTAAGCCATTCTCTTAAAACCCCTTAATTCATCCTCTTATGTACCATTAATCCATCCTCTTGCATCCCCTTAAGTCTCTCTATTAATTACCCTTAAGCCATTATATTAGGACCCCTTAATCCATATCCTCGTATATCTACCCTTAATCCATCCTCCTACATCCCCTTAAGTCACTCTCTCAACACCCTTTAATCCATCCTCTTAGGACCCCTTAATCCATATCCTCATATATCTACCCTTAATCCATCCACTTGCATCCCCTTTAGTCACTCTCTCAACACCCCTTAATCCATCCTCTTAAGACCCCTTAATCCATACCTCATACATCTACCCTTAATCCATCCACTTGCATCCCCTTAAGTCACTCTCTCAACACCCCTTAATCCATCCTCTTAGGACCCCTTAATCCATATCCTCGTATATCTACCCTTAATCCATCCACTTGCATCCCCTTAAGTCTCTCTCTCAACACCCCTTAATTCATCCTCTTAGGACCCCTTAATCCATATCCTTGGATATCTACCCTTAATCCATCCACTTGCATCCCCTTAAGTCACTCTCTCAACACCCCTTAATTCATCCTCTTAGGACCCCTTAATCCATATCCTCGTATATATACCCTTAATCCATCCACTTGCATCCCCTTAAGTCTCTCTCTCAACACCCCTTAATCCATCCTCTTAGGACCCCTTAATCCATATCCTCGTGTATCTACCCTTAATCCATCCACTTGCATCCCCTTAAGTCACTCTCTCAACACCCCTTAATCCATCCTCTTAGGACCTCTTAATCCATATCCAAGTATATCTACCCTTAATCCATCCACTTGAATCCCCTTAAGTCTCTCTAGGGTTCATGAGATGCTTAGAATAACAAATAAATATGGATTAATCGTTTAGGGTTCATCTCTTGGTCTTTAGGTCATATGGTTTAGGGTTTAGGGTTTCTAGGGTGCATGAGATGCTTAGAATAAAAAATCTATATAGTTTAATGGTTTAGGGTTCATCTCCCAATCTTTCAGTCATATGGTTTATGGTTTAGGGTTTCTAGGGTTCATGAGATGCTTAGAATAACAAATCTGTGTTGTTTTTAAGGGTTTAGGGTTCATGAGATGCTTATAATAACAAATCTATATGGGTTAATGGTTTAGGGTTCATCTCCTAGTCTTTAGGTCATATGGTTTAGGGTTTAGGGTTTCTAGGGTTCATGAGATGCTTAGAATAACAAATCTATATAGGTTTTAAGGGTTTAGGGTTCATAAGATGCTTAGAATAACAAATCTATATGGGTTAATGGTTTAGGTTTGATCTCCTAGTCTTTAGGTCATATGGTTTAGGTTTTCTAGGGTTCATGAGATGCTTAGAATAAAAAATCTATAGGGTTTAATGGTTTAGGGTTCATCTCCTAGTCTTTAGGTCATATGGTTTAGGGTTTAGGGTTTCTAGGGTTCATGAGATTCTTAGAATAACAAATCTATATGGGTTAATGGTTTAGGGTTCATGAGATGCTTGAAGATAACAAATCTATATGGTTTAATGGTTTAGGGTTCATCTCTAGTCTTTAGGTCATATGGTTTAGGGTTTAGTTCTAGGGTTCATGAATGCTTAGAATAACAAATCTATATGGGTTAATGGTTTAGGGTTCATCTCCTAGGCTTTAGGTCATATGTGTTGATGGTGTTTTCTGCACAGCAACAACTCAGACAGAATGTGATATTCTATCTCTCTTGAAAGGTTATTTTAAATAATAAATCATTGAAAATCACCCCAAGGTCTCTCAGGTGTCAGGTCATGACAATGCATAAACAACTTAGATAATTATGTGAAAATGTTGGTAATCACAAAGGGACCTTACTACAAACAAACTGTATCTTTCAACTTATCAGATCTGACAATATGATGATCTTAAATCCTAAATCTAACTGAATAATAAAGAAAAAACAAAAGATAGGGATGCAAGGAAGTGATAAGATCTAAACTACTGCTAGGACAAGCAATGTAAATGACATATATCTGAAATGGACCTATCTCAAATAACCAGCTCTTGTTCAACCCACAATGCAATCTTACAAGAACGGTGCAATCTTCTGAGGAATACAGATTTTCAAATCATAGACATGCATCTACAATCGAACTTAAGCACATTGAATATACGGTCCAGGTTGACTTCACCAGCCTACTACAATCAGATAGTTACTGGGAGTATAGACCAGAGATAGCTACAAACATTCCAAATAGGAAATCATAAACATCATTTATCCAACTGAAACTAATTTATTTCTGAATACTAAACCCTAAGTCTTAAAGCAATTTAAAAGATAAAACAAAGGAACCATGCAAAATGAAATAACACAAAAGATTTCACCAGGAAAACCATAATGTCTTCAATTGTATTAATCACCAAAATGCTGCAACAATTCAACTGTTCTGATACATTATTTGCTTCAAGGAAATCAAAATACCCTAACTCTTGCTCCTTAATTTCTAATGTCTCCTTGATAATGTCTAACCCTTTACAATGAGGAAAAATGCCTATTAATAGCAAGTCCCAAGGTATGTCGGCCCAGCCAAACATTTTACAAAATAATAAAAACTGCCAAAACAGGTCGGCCAAGGAAAAACAAACTAAGGCACACATTAAATGCCATCATCCAGGTCAGCTTTGACACAGTCCCCAAGGAAGTCCGGTCCAATGCATGCCCTATGATAATAGGGAAGCACAAATCTCGAAATGAGCATTAACTGCTACTCCCTTTATCTTTCTTCTGAACTGACGACCCCTGGACCTTCAAGAATACTCCATCCAACTTAGCAACAGGTGGCAATGGCAAGACCTTGAGTCGGCATTTAATTGAGTCTATTTCTTCCTTGGACCACTCAACAGTCTTGTTCCAATCTTCCCTACTGGCCATATATTTATCCATCACTGCCATGTAGGTGGCTGCATCATCAAGTAGGTGGCCGGTGACAGCTCCATCAGAATCTGGGGCATAAATTTCATGCCACCACTCCTTCAATTGTTCCAAGCTCAGATACTTGGGAGCTATCTTCTTCCTCCCTGTCATTACCTCAAAGAAGGCAATGCATCCATCATAGACTGCAGTAAGCTCACCTTCAATTAACTTCCTTCATTTCTATATCTTCTTCAGAGCCTTCTGCCTAATCTGCAGTGCCTCGAACCATTCCCACGGCTCATCCAACCTGGAGGAAGGAAGGATTCCATCCTTAGCCAATTGCTCTTTTCCATGCCCTAGGATAACCTTCGATTTCTGCAACAGGAGGTCCATATCATCCCTATCCTGAGACAGGATATGCTCTAACAGCTCCTTCGCCCGGACTGCATCCTCTCCTACAGATAAAATCTCCCTAATAGTATCATCCCCTTTTGTTTGGACATCCACCAGCCAATCTATGGCAGCTTGAGCTGAGGCCTTCATCTTTTCGATCCCGGAGATTGTTTCCTTAGGCAGAAAACCAGGGGTGGTAGAAGAAGAAGGGTGGAGGGACTGCAAAGGTTTCATGACCTCCTCCAAACATTTCCTTAACCTTTCATTTTCCTTCTTCAGTTCACATTTAGTCTGAGTCTTTCTCTTCAATCTGTCAACAATCACCACACTGGACCCCTCAAACTCCTCAATATCCTGTTCCATGGATGCAGGCCCAAGGTTAATCGTTTGCACATCATAATCTTGGCTTGTAACATCCTCTCTCATTTTATCTGTGGCAGGAGTGGCAATGTGGACTACCCTGTTGTGCGTTTCATCCCTTTCCACCCTTGAGATCACCTTGGCAACTTTCTTTTTCTTTCCTTTGCCGATTTTTGACAACATGTCATCCCAGTCCAAGCGAGTATCTTCAACAATCACCTGCTTCTTCCTTGCAAGTTCCTTCTCCAGCCAGTCCGGGGCTACAGGGTTAGTCCAGATTTCTTCTGTCCTGGCATCTTCTAGCTCTTCTGTCACCTTTTCTTCTTCTGCAGTTGCTTTATCATCTTCTTTCTTCGGAAGCTGCTTACCTTGGTTGGCCTCTTCAAATCCTAACTCTGGAAGCACCAGTGATGGAGTCCTAGCAGGGATGTTTTCCTCCGGCTCAGGTGATCCGCGGCCTCTACCACTTTCTTGGGAATCCTCATACTGCACCAAAGGAGAAGTGTGCCTTTCCTCCTCTTCAACTTCTAGCTCTGCTGCTTCATCAAAGAGTACTCCTTCCTTGAATGGTTCTGCCTCCCCGCTAGTTTCATGTTCACCAGGATTTCCTGGTTCAGGTATGCTCGGTGGAGGAGAAACAGACTTGGATGGCTCCTCAACTGGTAGCCTTGGGGAAGAGTCCTTCTGTTGTGCAGCATCCTTGGGAGAGGGAGTTCTTGATTTCCTCGTGTAAAATTTTGTTTTCTCCCCTCTGGAACTCTCCACATCAACAATTGGAGGCTCATCACTTGAAGCAGCCTGACCTTTCTTCTTTGCAGGCCTTGTTGTTCTCGTCTTCTTTGGTGGTGGAGGAGCATCCTCCTCTTCTGCTTTTTCCATTTCCTCCTCATCAGAGGACTTGCTAATTGTCAGAGTCTTCCATCTTCTCTTTCCCTTCGGCTTCCTCTTCACCCAAGGCTCACCTCCCTTAGGACCTCTGACTTTTATCTTGAATGGTGAGGTCTTTACAGATTTCCCTTTGGGGTCATCTTCCCTGGATTCCTCAGAAGTCGACATGGGATTGAGATTTCCCATCAAGTCAAAAGTACAAGTTACCTTTGCACTTTCCAATTCCCAAATTTTATGTTTCACCCAAGAAAGAGTGAACTTCATCACAGGAGCCATTAGGTCCTCCAATTCTGTAATCTCATCCTCATTCCAATCGATATCCCCGACTGGCCTGTCCTTTATGGCTTCGTAGGCATGGTCCTGAACCAATTTCCCGTCATCATTTAGTTGATCCGGAATCAACTTAACATTATACTGTCTGATTTCCTCCACAGGGAGCCTGGAGTATCTTTTCTTTATGGCGTCAAAGTCATCCTTGATATTGACCCAATAATCTTCTAAGTCATCTTTGTGCTTGTACTCCCTGGTGGCCTTCTTCTGCGCTTCTCCTGTTACATCAAAATTCATCCTTTTAGAATGGAAGGAGAAACCATATGCTGCCAGTTCTTCCCCTACAGTATGGGCAGATTGAATTGAGGGGCACATCTCCGCCACACCAATCCCAAGAGGGAAATCTCCTCCGAAGCCTGTCTTGTGCTTCTCCCTCTTCACCACAGCATCAAATTCACAAATTTGTCTCACAACTTCCAATAGCACAATGTGGTCAGTAGGATACCGGGGTAACCTGTAAGGGGCAACCGGGCATCCATCAATCCTGAGGTAGGTGAAGGTAGGGAACTGGATGAACCAGGCTCCATAGTTCTTTATTAGCCCTTTGGCTCCATCGGACAATCTAAGGTGCTCAGCATTCTAGAGTGTCCGGGTGATATGCATCGTGAATGCATCATTGGCCCTTCTGTAATCTTTGTGCCCCAGATGCAACTCCGGATAAACCTCATAGATTATATCCTGTCCAATTGTTCCCCTCGGATTCAGACCTTTGTATGGGTAGGAGATGGCCAACACATACATTACATATGAGGACATAGTGAATTTCTTTGCCTCCAGGACATTCCTCAATTGTCTATCAATCTCAGCACTGATGAGTCCTGCCCAATGATAGTTAGTCCCTTGCCCAATTTTGGTGATCACATGGACCATCCAACTCTCCAATACACCTGCACTTTTCAATCCGGCCACTCTGCTCAGAAGTGTGATGGCATCATATACATCTGACCTAAACTTAACCCTGTGCAGCTGCTTGGGCAACTTCGAATGATGGGATTTTGGCTTCTCTAGCCATGAATTAATTATCTGTTGAGCCTTGACCGGCTCATTCTCATAATAGGTCCTGGCAGTGTCAATATTCAAGGCACACACTGAAGGAAGATCCGACATGCTGAAAGCTTGTGCAATAGAGGCTGGACTGAAGTTGGCCAAGACCCTTCCCTCGGTGCTAACCACCCGCTGTGTATCAAAATCATATTGTCTAGCACATTCCAAGATTAACTCATAACACTGGACCGCCGGAGGGAAACCTGCCACATGCACCAATCCGGAGTTCATCATCCCTTGCCTCAAGGCTGACAAGTCCCTCTCTGCCGTTCTCTGCTTGAACTCCTCATATCGCCAGGCACCAACATTAGTGTCAGATACGTCAGCCCACACAGAAGACACTTTGCTTTCGGGGAGCTGGTTCTTCATGTCTAGTCTCAATCGTTCAGTCTCAGAAATGGACGACGCCCTGCGCCACCCTTAGACTTTCCAGCAGCTGCCTTGCTTGATTCGGCCTGCACATCCAAAAATCATCATTAGTATTCAATTGTTGTTCATATTTCAATCCAAAAAGTTAGCACAAATCATATAAATCCATCAAAATCCACTGCCAACTGCTAATCCTTTGAGATCCGGAGAAATAGGATAATCCGGGAAAACCATGCAAACCGGGAAAATACCGTCGGGGCAGAATTTCGGAGAAATCCGACCCAGACGGATTCCTGTCGCCAAAGCATCATTAGTCAAATGGATCGTTAGTACGGATGAAAGATCAAAAGATAATCATGGAATTCACTCATTGGCAACAAGAAATAAACATTAAGCAATCGTTCCATTAATCCTATCATCGAAACATTAAAAAGGACGCAGCCAGACCAGAAATCCAGAAAAATCTGGATGGAACGGATTTTCGCGGACAGCTTAGAATGTTCCGGCAATAACCCCAGTTCGCGGAATAAGCCCAAACCGGGAAAATCCGGAAGCAGCGGAATTCCGCGACGACCTCGGAAACCCGAAAAACGGCGAAACGCGACCCAAAATTCAAACGACCACGGGATCTTCCCCTCCTGAGTTCTAATGGTTTAGAAACTGACAATAATCAACAAAACTCAGGACGCAAAGGATTTCTGACCCTCAAAACTCTCAAAGGATGAATCCCTATATCAAAATAATGATGCCCTAATCTGAATAACCCGACCTCCGCCATTAAAACCAGAGCAAGCTTTAAGGTTTAAAGTATCAGCTAAAGATTTACCTAAAGCACTCGAATCTTCACAAGACAGGAAGTCAACGTGATACAGAGACAAAATCGCTCAAGCAAAATGAAACCTTCGTTCTGGGCCGAACACCGAGGAAAACCCTAACTTCGCACAATAGCGAATTTCACACTAAAAAGCAAGCAATCTAACCCAGGACCCCGTCCAATGGATGCACACGCCATCTCATGGATAAATAGGGCTCATAGGGCACGTGAAACAGAGTTCCATAACAAAAGACGGGTCAAACCCCGACTCTACAAATATGAAATCAAAACCAATCAAGGGCCGACCCAAAACTAACAATATCCAATGCAGAAACCCTCAATCACCACGCAAGCAAACGGAAGGGCAATGATAACATACCATGGATCGATGCGGAAGAAATTCGAGCCCAAAAAGTTGACCACGCAACAAACACGTCCAAGCGATGAAAACCACTGACACTGGCGCTCAAGCAATCCTCACGCAAACGAATCAAGATCGATTCTCAAAACTCAAATGGAAAGCAATGCGCTTGAGCAATCAGCAAGGGAGCAAATGAAATTAGAATGTTGTTAAAAATGCCCTAAATCCGCCCTTATACCCGTCTGAACAAAGGTACGTCGACCATTAATGCGCGATAAGACCTTTCTGACAAGTTCGGGAATCCGAGCCCAACACGGAATTTCAGAAAATTCCAGGATGCGCGGAAATGCAGAAACCAGGGAAATGAGGAAGATCGGGATTTTAGAGCAAAGCTGAGAAAATCCGCCCGAGGACGAGAAAATCACAGTCGGGGGCAAAACACGGATTGAAGAATCGGCGAGGAAAGCAGATAAGGAACCGAGGGGCCGGGAAAATCCTTGGTGGAAAATCTCGGGGATCGAGGTGAAAACCGGACTTGACTTAAAACTCAATTTTAATCAATTCCTTCCTCAAAGCAAGGTCAAAGCTAGCAAGACTAACATGTCAAGACCCTAAAATGATAAGTCCAATAAAACCAAGGTCAAAAGACACCAGAAAAGAGGGTCCCCACTCTAAGTGGGGCGTGTGTGCAAAAACTGCACAACAAATGGACATGGTTTTAGGGTTTCTAGGGTTCATGAGATGCTTAGAATAACACATTTGTATGGGTTAATGGTTTGGGTTCATCTCCTAGTCTTGGAGTCATATGGTTTTAGGGTTTAGGAACACAGGGTTCATGAGATGCTTAGAATAACAAATCTATATGGGTTTTAAGGGTTTTGGGTTCATCTCTAGGATTTAGGTCCTATGGTTTTAGGGTTTAGGGTTTAATTCATTCTCTCAGCTCCCTTAATCCACCCTCTTACATCCCTTTAAGTCATTCTATCAACTCCCCTTAATCCACCCTCTTACATCCCTTTAATTCATTCTACCAACTCCCCTTAATCCACCCTCTTACATCCCTTCAAGTCATTCTATCAACTCCCCTTAATCCACCCTTTTGCATCCCTTTAAGCCATCCTCTTAAAGGACCCTTAAGTCATATCGCCTTATATTCCCTTAATCCATAATCTTGTATCCCTTAAGTCACTCTCATAATTCCCCTTAAGCCATCCTCTTAGGACCCATTAATCCATATCATAAGGTTCATGACATACATCCCCTTAATCCATCCTCTTACATCCCTTTAAGTCATTCTATCAACTCCCCTTAATCCACCCTCTTACATCCCTTCAAGTCATTCTATCAACTCCCCTTAATCCACCCTCTTTCATCCCCTTAAGCCATCATCTTAAAGGACCATTAATTCATATCCTCTTACATACCCTTAATACACAATCTTGCCTCCCTTAAGTCACTCTCATAATTCCCCTTAAGCCATCCTCGTAGGACCCATTAAGTCATATCCTAAGGTTCTTGACATGCATCCCCTTAATCCACCCTATTACATCCCTTTAAGTCATTCTATCAACTCCCCTTAATCCACCCTCTTACATCCCTTCAATTCATTCTATCAACTCCCCTCAATCCACCCTCTTTCATCCCCTTAAGACATCATCTTAAAGGACCCTTAAGTCATATACTCTTACATACCCTTAATCCACAATCTTGCATCCCTTAAGCCACTCTCATAATTCCCCTTAAACCATCCTCTTAGGACCTGTTAAGCCATATCCTATGGTTCATGACATGCATCCCCTTAATCCACCCTCTTATATTCCTTTAACTCATTCTATCAACTCCCCTTAATCCACCTTCTTACATCCCTTTAAGTCATTCTATCAACTCCCCTTAATCAACCCTCTTGCATCCCATTAATCCATCCTCTTAAATCCCCTTAAGGAATTCTCTTAGGACCCCCCTTAAGCTATATCCTCTTAGGTCCCCTTAATCCATCCTATGGCAAACATCATTTTAATTTGTATGGAATTTATAAGATCCAGTTTTCTAACTTTTACTATATATTGTTCTTTTCTCGTGTGAATTATTTACTTAAATGACTCATAAAAAACTATGGTTACTTTACTTATATTAATTATTTTTGCAAGTTCTCATCAAGTCGGTCTACCATGTGATTGTCACTAAAAATATATTTTATCAAGAGACTATGTAAATATCAATTTGTGGTCTTCACCTAAAAGTGGATAAGCTTTAATTGTATCTACATGCACATGTATGTTTCATCATGTTATATAGTTGTATTAAACATCAATATACATTATATATGTTTTTGCGATGTATGAACTTCAATGAACTTATTAGTCACTTTTTAAATATCTTGTTCCAATTTTATAGATTATACATTTCATGTCTTGTATTTACCACATTTTATATAATTGTTCAATTGTATAGATTATATATTTTATATAGACAAGGAGATAGATTTTTGTTTATTGATTCAAATATTTGCTAGAATTGGAAAATACTTAAAGTTACCTACCCTTAATTTATTATGAATATGATCTAAACTATTTAAGGAATGTTTTAATTTGTCACCTAACCATGTGATAAATTATATATGAAATTTGATTCTAGATAAGAATTTATATAGTGCATGTATTACTTGAAAATTAGATAAAATATCTATACATACATGAGTGCATATAATCATCAAAATGAACATAACGCGATCATAATTGACTGCATATATAATCATCATATTAAAGTCAATTGATATAAATAAACAAAAACATGA